>JAHLJT010002630.1:21758767-21777919 GCA_031308135.1 Acheta domesticus
GCGCGGCATTTAATTGGCTTGAGGAGTTGCTGCGCACTTGTCAGTTATGCTGACTTTTCTTTTCGGGCAGAGATCTGATCGCTGATCTAATTACTGACAGAAGGAATCGTTGTCTTCTGTACTCAGGGTTTAATGAGAGTTCTGTTCTTCCTTATTAATAACATCGTGTTACCTAGACATTTACCAAGCATATAACTAATTGCTAGGTAATAGCAGTATCTCTAGAAATGAATTAAAGTATTTCAATTTATTATCTTCAAAATGGTAATTTGAATATTTTTTTGCGGCACCTCCCCGACACATGAGTTCTGAGTTTTATTGGGAATTAGCACGCCTGCTCTTCTTTATAAAATATCTGTAATTCATAGATATACGATAGAGCAGGGACACTGAGAAGGTATGGACTCATGATTGCTGCTTCCGGACGCGTCAACTGCTGTCATTAGTCCGTAAGTGTGGCGCATGTTTTTTATCGCGGGAGTTGATGATGAACTTCGCCCGCTAGAGGACGAGATCGGACGCCGCCCTACATGTAGTCTTGCGTGTTTTCCCTCCCCTAACATGGTATCACCCATCAGCGGGGCACCGCCCCAGCCGGGACAAGCTCTAACCTCCTGACTGGTCTCTTGGCATATGTGGAAGTGTAGAGCTTGTAAGTGGAAGTAAGCAATGGGTGAGATTAGGAGAAGGAAGGGGAAGGAATGATCGCACGAGCGCGTCCTTGGCCGGTTTGGCAGGGTACTGCCCCGGCAATCGCTTAGCGTTGATCGGATGAAACCACGGAAAATACCGAACAGAGCATGTGGCCGCCTAGAATTCTTCTCCAGACAGCTCCTGAACTCGATCTAGGCAACTTAGATCTAAAATCCTGCCACCGTCAGGAATGGAATCCTGGGCCTCCCGGTCACATGGCACTACAGGGCCATCAGTTGATGCCCTGATTCACCTCAGGCGGTGCGCGGGAGGGAACGGCGACGTCACCAGCCACCACGGGAGGAGGAGAGAACCCTAGTGTGGTCTACAACTCCACACTTATTCTTGTTCCACGACGAAGCCAAGAGCCCAACTGGGGGCCAACCGAACTAAGGCTCGAGCGGCACGGGGCCCCCATCCCGTCTCTTCACCTGCTGCACTTCAGACTAGCGACCTGGTTTGGGCGGTGACCAAGGCAACCATGGCGGTTGGTCCATTTGACCGCGAGACTTCTTTTCGTGGAATCCAGAGCACCCCGAGGGGTCCTCCTTCACCCAATCGTGCCTTGTGGTCGACGCGTCAGGGGCCCAACTGGTGAGCAGTGGCATATCTACGGTATGGCAGGCATGGCACGTTTCCATGGGCGCCACTCACGAGAGGCACTATATCCGTTAAAAACAAGTAACAACAACCTTAATTGAAAGCAATCCACAAAGGGGCGCAAATTCTGTGGCTTGCCATGGGCGCCTGAATACCTAGATACGCCTCTGCTGGTGGGTTGCCGGGTTGAAACCGCGGGAGCGGCCAGGAGGATGAAGACGGCGTGGACGAGGAAGTCCCCGGGCGCACCAGATTGCGCTCGTGGGGAGGAGGGCGTGCGCCGGCGGCTAATTGCGCCGGCGCGTCGTGCTTTGTCCCGCGGCGCCCGCTTTGCTAATGCATCGCGCCCCCGGCCCCACGCGCGGGCCGGCCTGCCCTGCGCCCGCCTCCCACGCCCACGGCAGACAGCCCACGGCCCGCCCAAGGCCGACACGTGCGCGTGCACATGCGCCTTCTACGCCGCGCCGGCAGCGAAGTTCTCCAAACGCCCGACCCGGAGAGATGGCTCAGGGCATCAAATGATGTCACTGCAGTGCCTCTGATCGGAAGTCCTAGGGTCGAGTGCCGATGGTGGCAGGAACTTTCGACATTGGTCCGCGCCCAAGACCGCCACGTGCACTTGCACATAGTCCTCTACACCGCCCAACAGCAAAGTCCTCCAAGCACCTCGGCCGGGAGAGGTACTCAGGGCATCAACATCTCACTCTTAGTGTCTTTGATCGGGAGGTCCTAGGGTTCCACTCCCGGCGGTGGGAGGATTTTTGAGCCTAAGTAGCTATGGTCCGATTAAAATAAGTTGGTGATGTCACTGTAGTGCCTCTGATCGAAGTTCCTACGGTTCACTCCCGTCGGTGGCAGGAACTTTCGACATTGGCTAGATACCTAGAGTACGATTTTGTAACTTTGCCCCCAAGCCTTTGCCCGTCTTCACGATGGAATATGTCACGGGATTTCGCGTCTTTCTCAATCGTGCCAGTAGATATCGCATGATCGCGACCGTATAGATAGATAAATATTTTTTATTTCCGCAGATGGTTTATGCAACCTTGTGGCAGAACACTAACATTTACAAATAATTAGGAATTAAATACAATGTAATTTAAAATTATTTTAAGACAATAATATTAATAATAATAATATGTAGCAGTGCTCACATCGCGTCAAGCAGTGCTTGCGATCATGCGACGTCTAGCGGCAACGACCGAGAAAGACGCGAACAAGACAGTGTGATATTCCATCGTGGCCATAGGGGCTTGAGAGGCAGAGTTATAAAAAATCGCACTACATGCCGAATTCATCCGCTGCCTGGAGGCGAACTACAGCAGCTGGCTGCTCGGATCGGTAGTTTTCCGTGATTAAGAGGCCCGGTATTGATAAATACCAGGCGAAGTCAGAGCAGTACTCTAAACATTGGGCCACGGACCGCGTGCGATCATCCCTTCCTCTTCCTTGTGCTAACCTCACCCCTTACAGACAGGCTCCCCACTGGATGACTCCCTCTCCTTCCGTGACCTTGAAGTGTCACTGTTTAAATCGGAGTATAGAACTAGAGGTAGATGCGAACCTTTCACCAGAACGAATTTGCTTTGCGCTGATTTGAATCCTCACACTTGATACAAAATCAGAACAATAACCCAGATGTTGAAATGGAGCGCTGTGGTTGCTCCGTCCTGGCAGCATCTGCCGCTTGCCTAATGGTCCGCGGCTCCCTCTGGCAATTCCCGAGGCACATCAAAGCAGCCGGTTCGTTGACTGCGGGGTCTCTAGTCCGCGACCCGCCCCACTGCCAGCCAGCGGAAGGGAGGACAGACAAACACTGTCGGAGCGCTTGACGGACGGTGCGGTCGCGAATCTCGGACAATTGCGCATCAGTCGTGATGAAGTCCAGTTGTATAGAGAAATCACTCAAAGAAGTACTAATTTGACAGATTGGAAAACAAATGAAGGTCATGCTGGTTGATGGCTTTGCAGAAGTTGTGTCGAATCCTTTTGCAAGTGAGTCATTTGCATACGAACGTATTGACAAATTGAGCACGTGGACATAACCTACTGTTAAATTGCAAGCGGTAGCTGTCCAAGCGGTACTTCTTTAAAATCTCTCACTAACAGTCTGCGCTACAATCAAAACGATCACCATTCAAATGTATTTAGTTGTGATATTTCTCTAATTATTATATGTGTTGTCACAATAGCATCAAAATTGGCTTGCGTAAACTGTGAATCAGATTCGAGACAGTGATCTTCGAATGTACAAAAGGTCTGTGGTTGACTTCGAGATGCTACCAAGGCGCCTTAATGACAAGCCAAGTGGCTTTAACAGTTTTCCCGTAATCCAATGATAAACATTTTCTTTAAAGTATTGCATTAACTAGTTTTCTATGCAGACGAAATTCATTTGATACAGCCACGAACAACAGATAATACATTTTATATTAAGCACAAATGAAAATTTATTTATAATAAAATATCTAGTCTGCTGGACAGTTCCTGAAGCCCCCCCCTCCACACAGCACACTACACACAACACACACACACACACACACATTCACACACAGAGAAAAATGCTGGGCTTGCCTTCAGTTTACAAGCTTTGTTCACCATACAAACACTTGAAAAATACTAAAGCTTAAAACCTCCGGTGACTGAACAATCCCTTTAAAACTAATGGGACGTTTTTGGCCGCTTTCAGTTTCACGCAGCAGAGAGTACAGACCCTCTCTGCCTTGCGACCCTGCTGGATTCGTTCACGGAAACAACTGGCCAATCCCGCCCACATTTTGTGTGTGAGCCACCAACCTTTGATGAATAGAGGCGCATTGCAGAAAACACAGGACTGTAATTAAACCACAAACGCTAAAGGAATGTTTTCTGTTATATGGAAGTCAACATTTCAGACACTGCTACCTAGGTAGGGAGCTGCTTAGGTAAGGTTTCAAGAAGAAATAATTTTGTCTAATAAAGGAAGGTGGAGCCTTATGTATAAGGGGAGATTAATACACGTCTTCTGTCAATTTTGCACTGTTGATACATTTAGGCATCGATTGAGATTGTGAATGCAAGTCAGCAATTGTGTGCAGCTTCGTAGACTGGAAGATTCTAAGAGCTATCGAGTCAAGTAGTAAGTAGCTTAATCGAAGTCGACCAATGCCTGGGTGAGAATTCCAGAGGCAGGCTGCTCTGATCATAGTTTCCGTGGGTTCTTCCGGTCAATTCCAGGTAAATGCCGGAATAATTCCCTAAAACAACGGAAACCAACAGTCCTTCCTTCTCCGTTCAGTGTTTATTCTTATCCTTAGGGCTGGTGATGGGCCGATCTTCATTATGCCCAGTATACTCATTGGCATAGGCGTGCACACAATGAGGCCCTGCGAGACCCTCTTAAATTTTGAAAGTTATCAATTGTTTTTAAAATTAAAAAATGTATTTAAAGCATGTCCCGTCAACCCCTCTGGGTTAAAGTTATTAGCGACCCTGTAGACACAGAAAAACATTACCTAATAAAAATTGTTAATTTTTGTAAATATTTTTGTTTTTTCTTCGTAACCTGTGACAATTCTCCTAATTGTCACAGGTTTTCCTAATGTCACAGGATATACGAGGTACTCTCGTAATCCTGGTAATCCTGTAAATGGTTCCTGTAAAATCAATTGTATTCATTATTATGATCATTAAGATTATAATGTCATTCTCTTGTATGTTTTATTTTATTTACTGGTAAAAGTTCCTATGTAAAAAAAATTAAAAGAAAAATGGGCTCAAAAAAGTAGTTGGCCTTCTTTCTCGTTTAAGGCTCCACATGTCTAAGCTCAGAGACAAAGAAAACCACACACAAGAGTCTGAGATTCGATATGCAGCGACTATCTGCGAGTTCATTTGGTTGGATATTCAAGTGCAAAGAACCAAACGAAAGATTTTAATCGAGTTGAATGCACTGATCATGGAATTAAAAATACAAACCAAATAAATATCGATTAAACGAGCAAGTGTGGTGAATTAAAAATTGAGAACATCTAAATGAGGAGAATGCATTAATTAAATGAACTAGTTAAATTATAGGAAAATATCTTTAATAAGGTCCCACGCGTCGAATGTTGAAGCAAAGAAAGAAAAGAAGGATCTTGCTAACATAACGATGTAATTGAGTATGGAACATTTTGTTTAAAATATGCATTACGTTCGCCAGTTTCCATTAATAGGTTTTTACGTAATCACGTATATTTAAATTTTAGTTTGCATTGTATCTTACGAACAAGCGATGGTTTGTATTTTAACCATTATTTAAGTTCTGAATGACTACGTTCATGAAATTTTACTAAACGCGTATAGAATACTATGCGTGATGCCGATAATTGTAAGGGTCTGAAAATGGAGATAATAAATTAATCAAAGGTCTAGACTTTCTACTCCAAAATCATTGAAATGTTAAAGTAACTGGGTTTTCCCATTGATTTATGTTCTTAAAATTTTGTTTCGTGTTTATTTCAATTGTTTCTGTTTTCTAACGTATTCCTTTCGGCCTATTTTGCTCCTGGGGCCGGCGTGATCATTAGAGTTCGTCTCAACTGCCCCAGCTGCACGCTGTGGCCTAACGCTTCCCGACCTTTTCCCTTCTTGGAAGCGCCGCTAACACAGATGGATGGCGTCAGAGGGTAGCACAGGCGACCCTTGAAATCGCAAACTCTGAAGACCGCACCTTGTCTCCAAGCAGATGTGACCGAGCGGTAAACTTGGGCCCGATTACGGCGGTCGCCAAGACTGTAACATCTTTTCCTTATTTGCAGCTCGTACTCTTTTTCTGTTTTTTTTTTCTGCGCCACTTCTTGTTCTTCATTATGGTCTTCTTCTGTTTGGTGCCGGAAGTTTGTGAACACCTCTTGTATTGAAATTAAAAGGAACGAAAGTTATACACATCTTGATTCGTCCATTTTACAACCTAAGGACCTCTTGAAACATGGGTTCATTTATCCTGCGAATAGCCATTCATGTTGAAGGCGAAATGGTTAAACGTTTCTGTAATTTTCAGGACAGTGAGAACGTGTAGACTTCAGATACACTTACTACAATGCCAAGGTCAAACTTGATTTGGGTATGGCATCGAGATGCTCCCTACCCACTTTAGCCACCGAGATCGCCACCCATTCAATTGTATGTTATTATTTTTATTAGAAGTGCATTCCATAAATCATTATTCCTGTTCTTAAATTAATTAGAATGAATTTTCAACCATTCAATTAGTGAAGTAATTAATTAGTAATAAGACTTTTCAGAATATACAAACACGATTCGATCGTTTAGTTTGTAATGAAGATTTGCATTGGGTAAGATTATACTGTTTACCGCACGGATATGCTGAAAATTGTGTTACATTTCTCACACTTAATTATCAGAGTTCTGTGAAAAGTAGCAGTTCGAAACGCTGAGGGGCCAAATCGCATTCATTTGAGAGGAATACGCCGATTCGAAATTATGTAGTACATTACTGGAATCGTGCTTGGGATGAGAACAATTGGGATTATACTTAATGTCCTTATAGTAGTATTTATAGTTGTGACTTAATGTCTTCGCTCACGTTTTCGTGAGAAAGCTGCTTTTATTTATACACGAATCGCATGATAAAATGTCGGGACCTCTGACAAGACACGAAACTGAAGTAACATGCAAATAAATGCAGTATCTGATGCAGGAGCACGCAAAGCACTGATCAGAGCTTCCAGTGAAATAGCCGTTACATCATTTTGATAGCATCTATTGAAATAGGTGTACCTATTGAAGGAAGTCCACGTTGATCGTTCATTGGTGGTATTCCGTGGTATTTCCGATAGAAGTTAAAATCATAACGTTGGACTATTTTGTTTATCGTTCCATGCAAATGCTAAATAAGATTGCAGTATACTTTCCATCATATTTTCACAATTTACATGTTCAGAATTTGAAAACGTATGATTTTGTAAATGTAAGGAAACTATTACCTCTGGTCACCGACCAGACGGAGAAGGAAAAAAAATCGCTCTCTGTTCTTGGGAAGTTGTTTTGGACATACTCGTAGCATCAGTCTGAAGATGGGTGGAGGAAGACATAATAACGACTAATGAAAGCAGCCGGCCTATACAATTCTCATCTACTTATTGTTAGGTTTCGATCCATGTACATGGAATAGGCAACCTATTTATCTTCCGATGTATCGCACGGGTTTTGAGGCCTCCAGGGGCGGGCACTACCTCAGGCAAGCCTTTATGGCACATCCTTGCCTTCCTTCGAATACTTAGGCACATCATCTGGCTAGCATCTGGACATTCCAGAACGTGACTACCCAAAACCAGGGGGGGGGCGCTTCGATAGATCGAAATCTACGTGCTGGGTTGGTACTGGAGTTACTTATCCCCCTCTCACATTCGCACGAACGAATGGGTGTAACACGGCTAATTACCTGGGGGGGGGGCATGGAGTCCCCACCCACCGCAATGCAATCTCCATGTTGCTACCGATGTGTCATCTTGCAACAAGGCACCAGGGCGGGAGCTTTTAATTCTTCAACAGAACTTCGAATCGGCTTTTGAGCTGCTGATTGAAGACAATTACCGTCGAGTCTTGTCACTAGAACCTCTTCGTCTTCAAAACTTGTGTCGCGTCTTCGCTACTGCTTAATGTAGGTCTCTAAGGTAATAACATTTTCTCTAGATTTTGGTCTTTATTAATATGCCTGCATCGTTTTATGGATTCACGTAATTTTTTTTCATGTGCTTTTCCTAGTAGTATTACTCTTCTCTTTAGTTCCTTGATAGATTCTGATTTATAATTTTTTTAATATTTCCGAGCGCTTCAACAAATGTGTTAATTGGTCCCGTATGTGTAGTGTATGTTATAACCCGGGAGATAGCAGTGTTCCTCCCGTTAGGACATGTATGCCGCAGCATAAACCTACACGTTGGATAAAAAGGATTTCCTCCCAGGTATCTCCCCTAGCTAGACATTTCCCCAGACAGGTTATGCATTAAGCGCCCTACTGATATTCCGTCCTGTGTGGTTGTAGTTCTTGTAAGTGTGTGTGTGTGTGTGTGTGTGTGAGAGAGAGAGAGAGAGAGTTAGGGGTGAGGATAGGACAAGGAAGAGGAAGGAAAGATCGCGCTGTCTGTGGTCTGTGTGTAAGGTACTGCTTCGGCATTTGCCTGGTATTGAATGGAGAAACCAGGGAAGACGCCGATCAGAGCAGACGGCCGCTGGAATTCTCATGCAGACAGCGGCCGAATTGTTTCCTAAACCTCGAAAATTCGCCATCGTTGATTGAATTGAATTGCCTTATTTTTACGTGGCGAAACTCAGGCCATGAGGCCTGCTCTTCCGTCTGACCACGCAAATTTTGTTACACTACTTTCACAAACTAGCGGAGAAAGAAGGTATTCTCTCGAGCGACGAAACAGGCGATTTGAATTTAGCTCAGAGGCTTCATTTAGGCTTGAGGGTCTTTTACATGCAAGTAAATCTACTAACATGGGACAGCCGGCTTTACTTCCCTCCGAAGGAAGGCGCACGAAGGATTTTTCGCCCCTTTTCTTAAAATCGATGTTTTGCGTTCGATGTTTAAACCGGTCGATATTTTTAGATGGGAAAAAGTCCATCACTACAAAATCCTATTATAATTTTCATGTAAATAAAATAGAGTTTTATCAATAAACAAGCCTACATATTTTGAATTATCGAATCAGATAATCTAAGTTTCGTTAATTATCCTGATGTTTTTTTGACTTTATTTTGTCACTTAAATCTCAATTATAAATTAATAAACCGCACCACTTCCCAATTAAATTCCCGTCAAGTTCAATAGTTGTTAATCCAGTTTTAAGATCATCGAAAAAAGTTTCGAAACATCGATGTTTGGAAACATCGGTATTTAAAGACATCTATGATTAGAAACATCGGTATTTAAAGACATCTATGTTTAGAAACATCGGTATTTAAAAACGTCTATGTTTAGAAACATCGATTGTTTTGGATCAATGTTTTTTAACAACGCCTTTTTTAATTTTGAGCATCGATATTTAGAAACATCGATGTTTTTGTTTGGGATGTGGCATCTCTAGCGTGCTGTCCGGCCGCACGCGCCGGGGCGGCGGTGGCGCCCGCGTGCGGCGAGCAACTGCATCACGCGTGCGTGCGAGCGCTTGCGCGTAATTGAAAGGTCAGCGCTTGCGTGCGGCGGCAGCACGCCCCACGCCCTGCGCGGCTCGCAGGCTCCGCGGCGGAGCCCTGCCGGATTTGTGGGAGGGAGCTCGTCGCGGACGCTTGTTCGGCGAAGTGCAGGCGAATATTACCACTCCATTAGTTATTATTATTATTATTATTATTATTATTATTATTATTATTATTCCATTACATCACGACTAAAGATCTTATGAGTCGGCTGAATATAAAATCCACTCCAGGTTGCAACCAGCTACCTAAGGAGCAGATTCGGTGACTATCAGTGCCTCTACAATACTTTACGCAAAATGTGGGCTGTTCCAAATAAAGCAATTTCTTGCACTTCCCAGTCTTTTGAATTACCTGGAGTTTAGACAAGTTCTTACTCAAATTTTGCGGAACAAATCCCAGAGCTCCGATAACTATCGGGACGACCTGTGCTTTTACGCCCCACATTCGGCTGATCTCGATTTCCAACTCTTGTATTAAGACGTTTCTCTGCCTCCTTGGTAACGACGTTTTGATCGCAAGGTACAGCAACATCGATAAGTAAACACGATTTTTTGGCCAAATCCCGGATAACTATATCCGGTTTGTTTGCCGCTATCGTGCGATCAGTTTGAATTTGTTGGTCGTACAATATCGTACACAATCCAACAGACGTCACCGGTTTCGGTGAGTGTTCGTACCACTTGGCGCATGTGTTTGGAACTTCGAGGGCGGTACAGATCTGCCAGTGGAGGTTAGCTACACACCCTGTCATGTCTTTTAAGGTATTCGGGTCTTTGCTAGGATTGGACAAGCTGAGACAATATGATCAATGGTTTCTACTTGCTCCAGGCAATGCGGCATTTGTCATCTTGGGAAATTTTGAGAACCGCTTTATCATAATGTCGTGTTCTCAAGGCCTGATCTTGGGCAGCTATTACAAGTGCTTCCGATTCTGGCTTCATCCTTCCCCTTTTAAGCCACATAAATGATTGATCTTTATTGATCTGCACCTTGTCCATTCTTTTTAGGTATTGACCGTGGAGTGGTTTGTCTCTCCACGATTTCTTTAACATTTTTTGTGTCTCACACTTCATGTTTAGCAGCATCAGAAGTTCAGTGTCTGTGTTATTCGACGTGTCTTGCCTAGTTTTTCTTCGCAATGTTTCTTGCTACACTAACAATGCCTCTGTTTCCCATTCTTCGGTCAGATTTCATGACCTGCCTCATTAGAGGGTCGTCTTGAATGGCTGACTACATACTTACCCAACCCGACTATTGCGTTGTGCCAGGAGGCCTCAATTTGTCTGAGGCCTCTTCCTCCTTCCTTACGTGCCACATAAAGTCTATGTATATCAGCTCGAGGGTGGGAAACATGATGCATAGTCAGCAGTTTTCTGGGTTTTCGATCCATGGTGGCGAATTTCTTGCTCAGTCCAGTCCACTAGTCCAAAACTGTATTCGGCTACAGGTACCGCCAAACTACCTATTGCAGATATTTTATTCCTGGAATTCAGAGCGGACTGCAGGACCAGTCTCACTCTTCTATAATACTCCCTACGAATTCTCTCTTTCATTCTGTCATTCGAGATGGTTTCACATTCTTCAATGCCCAGATATTTGTAAGTTTACCTGGCTCAAGATCCTGAATCACAGTGTGCGTATCAATTTCAATGTTCTCAGACGTTGTGAGTTTCCCTCTTTTTAAATTGACTTTTGCACACTTGTCAGACCAAACTTCATGCAGACGTCATTGCTAAAGTCATTCACGACAGACAGCATTTGGGAGAGAATCGCTTCATTCTTGGCAAACACTTTCAGATCATCCATGTAAAACAAATGTGATACTGGCCTTTCATCACCATGGAGCTTTAAAACCAAAGTCAGCTTGCGACAACTGTCTCGATAGTGGGATCAAACTAATGCAAAACAGCAGAGGGGATAGTGAATCTCCTTGAAAAATACCCCTGTTAATCTGAATACTTCTGGTTTCTACTGCTTCCTTTCCGCTGTGGGATTAGTAACCTGGTACTCCACGACTTCATACTAGCCTTGCAAAACTCAACAAGTCTAGGATGAAATCGATAGATCTCCAGGGTCTTCAAAATCCAATCATGTGGTACACTATCAAAAGGCCTTTTGGTAGTCAATCCAAGTCATGCTCAAATACGTTGCGTTTCTTTACATCATTCAAGATGACTTTATTCAGTAGCAAGATTTCCTTACACCCATAAGAGCCTTTACGACATCCTTTTGTTCAGCTGGCATTAGATGATTCTTATCTAGATGTCTATACATTTTGTCAGCTGTAGCTGAAGTTATAACTTTGTACAGTACTGGCAGACAAGTAATTGGCCTGTAGTTCTTCGCCAAAGAGCTGTCTCCCCGCTTTGGGTAGCAAATACGTGAATGCCGCGTGTGAGCCATTCCGGGATTTCCTTTGGGTTTTCAAAAATTTTATTAACAGCCTTTGCTAGATGAGAATGTATTGCTGTTAATTTCTTAATCCAATAAATCTGGATCTTATCAATCCCGGGGGGACTTCCAGTTTCCCATGTTCTTAATTGCTTGGAAGAGGTCCTCTTCCGAGAATTGGTGAACATCTTCCACTGTTTCTACAAGTTCATCGGCAGCATCAACTTCAGATTGAAGCCAAGATGCGTCTTTGTTGTAGGATCTGCTCTCTTCCCAGATTCCTGCCCAAAATGCTTCGACGTCATCTTTTGAAGGAGTAACAGCTTTGCCATTCGGTTTTTGAGTCAGATTGCGATAGAATCTCTTCGCGTCTGTTTCAAACAACCGGTTCTGTACACGGAAATCTATTCTACGTTTGTACCTTCTTATTCGTTGAGCCCATGCTTGAATTTTCTCTTTTAGGCTTCTCAACTACCATTAGCCTGCTGGTGTCATTTTCAATTTGGTATTTTTGTTCAACATTGAATATTTTTCGTTGAACTTTAGAGGTGTGCGTTGAATTAGAAGATGCCTCAGCTAAGAATGATATTTCACGCCGGGGTGTCGGCTATCCGTTTCATAATTCTGTTTCATCCATGGGGGTACAGAGCTGTTTTACTCTGTTTTGCTGTCGGCCGTCGTGTTCTTGGCTGGCCCCAAAATTATCTGAGATACTAGATATCCAGTTGAATATATGATGTGATTGATTTCAGTAATATCTAGATCTCTGCCTGGGGTCTCCACCACCTCATTTAAGACAGAATTCACTGTTTCTATCACTCTTTTAGCTTTGGCATTTTCGTATATTCTCCTCAACGGTTCGCGAGATTCAAACGGAAGTTGACTAACTCTTTCTATCTCGCGCCGAAGGAGATTTCGCATCATGTCCTTATCGTGTAATTCATTGCCAGATGAGTTTTCACCACTGACGTGTTGTTTCACTGGAAAGCGATGAACCTTCCACGGGATCATCATTTTCAAGTTCTACATGTTCGTCATGTGGATTGTTCGAGCGAAGTACATATTCCGCATTTCTCTCAATGTCAGCAAGTTGATCTGCTGTGAATTTTCCACTGCTGAGTATGTATCGTCGTTGACTGGCAAGCTTCTTTGAGTCTAGGGTAGGTCTCATATCTGGGTTCCGCTCTCTCCATACCTTGAAAACTTCTATTTCAGAGCCCCCATTTTTCGCTTTTGCGTAGTAAAAGCACCACATCACCTCCTTAATTCATCCCGGGTCCATCTCTGACGATGGCTTCGAGCTACTGCCGGCTCTGGGTCCCTGGGACTAGCATCCGTGGGATGGCCAGACGTCGACAAGGTGACATTAGCTCGGTTTCTGAGCAGGTATGGGACATTGGTAGAACAAGGCACGTTAAGATTCATTACATTGCTTGTTCTATCCATTTTGCTCATTGGTTTGAATTGAAGATTCGCAGGACGCAAGTTCGAGTTCACAGATCACACTTAACCCTCGGGTTGTTTCCTGCCATCCGTTACTGCGACCCACAGTGGCCTCGGGGCATCCCCCCGCAGGGCCCCAGCAAGGGGTCCCTCCGATCGCCATTCGGCATTACTAAACCCCTACGGGATTTTCACTGACTGCTGAAGGCAGCCTCCTTCGCTGGCTAATGCAAGGTTCGGGCCTCCACTCTAATCAGTGGCCTGGTGTGCCAAACCAGTTTCTCTCCTGTACCCTCTATGGCCGACAACAGGAAGTCCAAAGGTTCATGACCTTCCCTCTCTACTTACTTCCCACTCTCCTCAAAATGGAGTACTTCTTCGTCTGACCCCTCACCTTCAACCCATTCAGCAAGGGAGGCCCCACCGGTAGCTAGGCTACCACTGACATAGCTTTAAGGCTCATGGGGGTACTCAAGCTCCACCACCAACTGCAAGGTCGTTGTACTCCCTAGGTGGAGTTATTATTATTATTATTATTATTATTATTATTAATATTATTATTATTATCCCATGTAGGGCTATGGCGTCCTGATTTCTCAGGGAAGATTTGTGTTTGTCAGCTACTTGTGACCGTGTACTTTGTTTGTTGTCTGTTTTTAACACTAAGTAACAAGTACATAATTATCCAAATATATAGAAAAATACAAAGATACAAAATTAAAAAAAACACCAAATACCAAATAAATACCAAGTAGATTTGTGGTTATGTTCAACTTCATTAGTTAACTAGCTTAGTTCACTATTCTGTCTACGCTAATTTTGGACAATTTTCATTTGTGTAGCTACTTTAACTGATTGAAAAACAGTAAATGATTAAGTGTGAATATCGAAACGTTTAACTATAGGTATCAATGCTTCTCCATTTGTAGAGAGGATTAACTGCTTTGATTAAAATAAAAAGAGGATTTAATATTTGATTTGTGGGCACTAAAATTTACAAACTTGCGAATACTTGTGCAAAAATACAAGAAGGACGGCGGTCGGAGAAAAATATCTGTGACCAAAGTACTTCTGCACGGTCACATAAAAAAATAAATCCAAGTATCTAACTTGCAAGGCCTCAATGGACACAAGTAAAGCCTTCAACACGATTGTAGGCCGTATTTTCGTTACTCGGACGATCCAGACTTGAATCCCTTTGTATTATTGATCTCGGCAGTTTTCCTTGATGTTCTGAACGGGGTAGGGAATGAAACCACGCGTGATACCACGCCAAACCATCCATGTTGCAGTGAACGCATTAGGATGATTTTGAATTTTTTGAATTTACTTGAAAATAATCCATAAATATAAACCTAACATATTATTGCATTAAAGAGGGTGTTAATCCCGACAGGGCGCGTGCTTAGGCGTACAATGTTCTCGCCCGACATGGAAGCAAGGAATTTCACTTTTGACTAGCCTTTCGCGGGCCACAATAATGGCACCGCAGACTGATACCCTTTCGCGGGCCACAATAAATGGCACCGCGGACTGAACCCCTTCGCGGGCCACAATAAATGGCACCGCGGACTGATACCCTTTCGCGGGCAACAATAAATGGCACCGGCGGACTGACACCTTTCGCGGGCCACAATAAATGGCACCGCGGACTGATACCCTTTCACGGGCCACAATAATGTCCCGCGGGCCGCCAGTTGTACTACCTTGCAATAAGCAAAGAATGTCATATACCACTGAGGGTGTGATTTGCCAATTACAATCAAGACGAAGATGTTAATAATAAACGGTTTTAGATTTTAGAGATTTTTGAGAACCAATATACCTGTCTCTGTACATCAAGAAGAAACTGAAGATTATGATGAAAAACTTGGCGCCCTAATTTGCATCAATCATGATGTTTTAAAATGGTATCTCGAACTTTTTCTTTCTTTCTTTTCATTTTTTTCTTTTCTTTTGTTTCTGTTGGAGATATGAATGTTTACGAACATATATATTGTTCAATGCTGTTACATTGTTTATGTTTATTCTTTTGTTTCATTACTCTAATTTGTTTGCATATATTTTAACGACAAAAAGTAGTTAAATCACTATGCGACGTAGGGCATAATCAAGTACTTCTATTTACTGCTATATTTGTATGAAAAAATGTTTGATATTTTTTCACATCCCGGTGCCCCGATTTACCGTGGCACTGGGTGGTTGGGACCCCGTGATGTAGGATACTGTTCTCAGCTCTCGTTGCGTCGCTGGTGACGAAGGACGAGCCGTCTGTCGCTGGCTGGTGACCGCTCTCAATTAGAGGGCGTCGGCCGCGCTTCGGTGGCTCATTAGCGGCGTCGCGGCGCCCATGACGTCACTGACGCCACCCGCGGTCAACGCTGGCCTCTGTGGCCAGCGCTCGCCACTGGGGGGGGTGGCACTCGACCTTTCGGAGGAGACGCTACTCTCACCTCCACGTCACGCTGGGGGTGACAGTCGAGTTCGTGGTCTGGTCTTCATCCTTCATCCATTTCATGTGTCTGAACGTCTCCTCATAGTACCTTTCACATAGTTTTGAACTGCTTTCTGACGTTAAGTAAATAAATAAAATCCGCCTCTTTCGTCCTCTATCTTGCACATGTATTGCTCTTTACCGTTTTCCTTTCCACTTTTCCTCTTCCTCCCTTCTCTTGTTCATTCTTTCTCTGTTTCCCTTTCTCTTCACTCTTCCTCCCTTCCTCTTTCATTCTTCCTCCCTTCCTCTTGTTTACTCTTTCTCTGTCTCCCTTTCTCTTTCACTCTTCCTCCTTCACCCTTTCTCTTTCACTCCTCTTTCTCCCTTTCTCTTCCACTCTTCCTCTTTCTTCCTTTCTCTTCCACTCTTCCTCTTTCTTCCTTTCTCTTTAACTGTCCTTCTTTTCCCTTTCTTTCACTCTTCTATTTCTACCTTTCTCTTACTCCTTCCCCTTTCTTACGTGCCCTAATCTTTTCAGAAAAAATGGTTTTCATTCTTACAAATTCATAGTTTTCTGATGTTCGAAGATTGAATTATTTTTGGCAACGTAACATCAAGCGCCATCAAATTGTGCAGCTACTCCATGTGTGAGGAACAGGGGTGGTCTACATTTCTTACGATTTGTTTTAATTTCGTTTTAAATTTCGTATTCTAATTAACTAACGTAGCTAAATTTTAATAGCTTTTTTCTCGTTTGGTGTACTCTGTTCCTGTGTATCTGTAAATCTTTGCCTCTATAGGTTCTTTTTCACTGTTATTATTTATTTATTTAACTACGTAAAAATATAGTGCTGAATAAAATATACTCATACTTCTCAATGCGTTTTTTATGAGTAAAGCATGCGAAACTAGTGTGAAAGTGTCATAAATTTTGAGATTACATGCGAAGAGACTGACAATAGCTGCATTTAACCCTCTCCAAGCTTCGGCCATTCACAGCAAACTGCTGAGCACTTCATTCCCCACATAATTCCTCGTCACTCTCCTTTTGTGGTTTCGAAAGGACCCTTTTATTTATGGGGAGAGTGTTAGAAAATACAACATAACGACTGTGGTTGAGTCGAGTTCCTAAAAGCTATTCCATTAATATTGCAGTCGCATCCCCCCAATGATAAGCGAGGAGAAAGAACGGAAACCACATCATTAAAGGAGAACAAAAATTGCTTGCAGCAATGAATCCCAATGAAAAATGAAATTGGAAACTCAGAAACTATAGTTTATGGTACAGGTTCTCAGCGATACTTTCTAATCAATATCGTCGTGTATTTTTGTTTTCACTCTGAACAGCTCATAATGTCTCTATTTTTCGTTTTTGCATTCATGAAGTGTGAGAGTACGAAGGAGAGCTAATAATTCGCTAAATTAATAATGTATATGTGTGTAATAATTAGTAATGTAAGGTGGATGTTCTGTTTAGTAATTTCACTGGCGAGCAGCATCGTTTACCCGCCGTTTGATAATTTACACGTTTCCTAGTTTTCTTTCTACGAATGTTCGTACTCGTATATTTAATAAGATATGCATGTGCTATATCGTTGATCTATTAAATAAATGTTACTAAATTATCCAATTATTGCTTATGATTATTGATGAATGAACACAGAATGCGGAAAGACTACAAGCAATTGAATGTAATCAAAAAATTGTTTTTTAAAAAACGAACTTTTTTCTGAAAATTCGTAACAGTACACTTTCCTTCTACAATTCAGTAGCAAAGGAAAATTTAAATGCATCTGAATATAAATACAAAAGAATGTGTCTGTCGCATGTAGACACAAAAAACTATTTGACCGATTTCGCTGAAATTTTTGCTCTTTGTTCTTATTTGTAGGGGTAGTATTTAAAGAGTAGTTTGAATTAAATCGGACATATGGGGTCGTTGTTTTTGCAAATGACGAGTTGTGCTCTACGCCGTTCACCAGTGGTTCCGGGTTGAAGGGCGATATGTGGATATCTTTTTGAATTACACGCCTCACTTCTGTTCATTATATCGAAAACCATCCAAGTTACGATCTAGAAAACAGGCAGTCTGAACAAATTCTGGCGGCGCATAACATTATTCGAATATTTAATTTTTAAAGTGTAGTGTAATATATGGTAGTGAATACTGTCGCATTGTTATACATCGCCAAAGACCTAATTTACAATTGTATTTGTTTACCTTCAACAAAATTAGGTCGCCATGACAGCGTTAGGGGAAGATCGCCATGACAGCGTTTACAAGAAGACGAGAGATCTACATGATTCGTGACAAAACAGCTATTTTGTTTACGAAAGACGAAACACATTTTTGTTATTATGTGACAATTTAATTTGTGGTTTAATATCTAAAGTTAAACCATAATACCACAATACGTAGCTAATCTTCGTTGAATAAATTGATTTTGAACTTCAGTTGAATTTTTTTAATACATTGCGTTAACGAAGCGTTGTCGGATCCGCTGGTTTGACAAAAAGGAAGAAGGGTATAATAGTTAGAAAAGACGTATTGGATTTTTTTTTCAGGCCCGCCCTAAAATTTGTATTCTTTTCGAAACAGACGTGAACGTTGACGCCTGTTGCAACCCTAACCACGCGCCTGTCCGCCCCGTTTCTACCGCGTTGCCTCAGGGGTTGTCTCGTGCCCACTGAAGCCGACGCACCTTCCGCTGCAGCCCCGCCCACGCCCTCCCTTAGCTCGCTGCGCCGCGCCGGCACGCCAGCGCGCGGGGCGGGCGCCCGCGGAACTTTTGTAATGTGTCGTAATGCGCTTACTGCCATTGTGGGGATCCGCCCGCGCATAAATCATTTTAAATTAACGAGTTAGTTTGGGGAAACTGGGCGTGCGAGGGAGAAAGCTACGCGCCGCACAGGGGTGCTAGCCACGTCGTTGAAAGTACAGGATGTTTCGGAATTTTTGCTGAAACGGAGTGCAAAGAGGGGAATGCGTATTCATAATAACAACAATAATAAGAAGAAGAAGAAGAAGAAGAAGAAGAAGAAGAAGAAAAGAAGAAGAAGAGGCACAGGTTGTCCCGATAGTTATCGGAGCTCTGGGATTTGTTCCGCAAAATTTGAGTAAGAACTTGTCTAAACTCCCTGGTAATTCAAAAGACTGGGAAGTGCAAGAAATTGCTTTATTTGAACAGCCCACATTTTGCGCAAAGTATTGTAGAGGCACTGACAGTACCGGATCTGCTCCTTAGGTAGCTGGTTGCAACCTGGAGTAGATTTTATATTCAGCTGACTCATAACATCTTTAGTCGTGATGTAATGGAATAATAATAATAATAATATTTATTTTGGTAACCACAGGTCTACATCTTTACAGCACATCTACATTTGCAATTCAAAAACAA
>JAHLJT010002630.1:21778919-21848988 GCA_031308135.1 Acheta domesticus
TTGGAAACATCGGTATTTAAAGACATCTATGATTAGAAAACATCGGTATTTAAAGACATCTATGTTTAAGAAACATCGGTATTTAAAAAACGTCTATGTTTAGAAACATCGATTGTTTTGGATCAATGTTTTTTAACAACGCCTTTTTTTAATTTTGAGCATCGATATTAGAAACATCGATGCTTTTTTTGTGTTTGGATGTGGCATCTCTAGCGTGCTTCGGCGAACGCGCCGGGGCGGCTGGTGGCGCCCGCGTGCGTCGAGCAATGCATCACGCGTGCGTGCGAGCGCTGCGCGTATTGAAAGGTCAGCGCTGGCAGTGCGGCGGCAGCACGCCCCACGCCTGCGCGGCTCGCAGGCTCCGCTGCGGAGCCCTGCCGGATTTGTGGGAGGGAGGCTCGTCGCGGACGCTTGTTCGGCGAAGTGCAGCGAATATACCACCTCCAATTATATTATTATTATTATTATATTATTATTATTATTATTATTCCATTACATCACGACTAAAGATGTTATGAGTCGGCTGAATATAAAATCTACTCCAGGTTGCAACCAGCTACCTAAGGAGCAGATCTAGGTGACTATCAGTGCCTCTACAATACTTTACGCAAAATGTGGGCTGTTCCAAATAAAGCAATTTCTTGCACTTCCCAGTCTTTTGAATTACCTGGGAGTTTAGACAAGTTCTTACTCAAATTTTGCGGAACAAATCCCAGAGCTCCGATAACTATCGGGACGACCTGTGCTTTTACGCCCCACATTCGGCTGATCTCGATTTCCAAACTCTTGTATTTAAGACGTTTCTCTGCCTCCTTGGTAACGACGTTTTGATCGCAAGGTACAGCAACATCGACAAGTAAACACGATTTTTTCTCCAAATCCCGGATAACTATATCCGGTTTGTTTGCCGCTATCGTGCGATCAGTTTGAATTTGTTGGTCGTACAATATCGTACACAATCCAACAGACGTCACCGGTTTCGGTGAGTGTTCGTACCACTTGGGGCATGTGTTTGGAACTTCGAGGGCGGTACAGATCTGCCAGTGGAGGTAGCTACACACCCTGTCATGTCTTTTCAAGGTATTCGGTCTTTGCTAGGATTGGACAAGCTGAGACAATATGATCAATGGTTTCTACTTGCTCCTGGCAAATGCGGCATTTATCATCTTGGGAAATTTTGAGAACCGCTTTATCATAATGTCGTGTTCTCAAGGCCTGATCTTGGGCAGCTATTACAAGTGCTTCCGATTCTGGCTTCATTCTTCCCCTTTTAAGCCACATAAATGATTGATCTTTATTGATCTGCACCTTGTCCATTCTTTTTAGGTATTGTCCGTGGAGTGGTTTGTCTCTCCACGATTTCTTTAACATTTTTTGTGTCTCACATTTCATGTTTAGTAGCATCAGAAGTTCAGTGTCTGTGTTATTCGACGTGTCTTGCCTAGTTTTCTTCGCAATGCTTCTTGCTACACTAACAATGCCTCTGTTTCCCATTCTTCGGTCAGATTTCATGACCTGCCTCATTAGAGGGTCATCTTGATGGCTGACTACATACTTTCCCATCCCGACTATTGCGTTGTGCCAGGAGGCCTCAATTTGTCTGAGGCCTCTTCCTCCTTCCTTACGTGACACATAAAGTCTATGTATATCAGCTCGAGGGTGGGAAACATGATGCATTGTTAGCAGTTTTCTGGTTTTTCGATCCATGGTGCGAATTTCTTGCTCAGTCCAGTCCACTAGTCCAAAACTGTATTCGGCTACAGGTACCGCCAAACTACCTATTGCAGATATTTTATTCCTGGAATTCAGAGCGGACTGCAGGACCAGTCTCACTCTTCTATAATACTCCCTGCGAATTCTCTCTTTCATTGTGTCGTTCGAGATGGTCTCACATTCTTCAATGCCCAGATATTTGTAAGTTTTACCTGGCTCAAGATCTTGAATCACAGTGTGCGTATCAATTTCAATGTTCTCAGACGTTGTGAGTTTCCCTCTTTTTAAATTGATTTTTGCACACTTGTCAAGACCAAACTTCATGCAGATGTCATTGCTAAAGTCATTCACGACAGACAGCATTTGGGAGAGAATCGCTTCATTCTTAGCAAACACTTTCAGATCATCCATGTAAAACAAATGTGATACTGGCCTTTCATCACCATGGAGCTTGTAACCAAAGTCAGCTTGCGACAACTGTCTCGATAGTGGGATCAAACTAATGCAAAACAGCAGAGGGGATAGTGAATCTCCTTGAAAAATACCCCTGTTAATCTGAATACTTCTGGTTTCTACTGCTTCCTTTCCGCTGTGTATTAGTAACCTGGTACTCCACGACTTCATACTAGCCTTGCAAAATTCAATAAGTCTAGGATGAAATCGATAGATCTCCAGGGTCTTCAAAATCCAATCGTGTGGTACACTATCAAAGGCCTTTTGGTAGTCAATCCAAGCCATGCTCAAATTACGTTTGCGTTTCTTTACATCATTCAAGATGACTTTATTCAGTAGCAAGATTTCCTTACAGCCATAAGAGCCTTTACGACATCCTTTTTGTTCAGCTGGCATTAGATGATTCTTCTCTAGATGTCTATACATTTTGTCAGCTATGGCTGCAGTTATAACTTTGTACAGTACTGGCAGACAAGTAATTGGCCTGTAGTTCTTCGCCAAAGAGCTGTCTCCCGCTTTGGGTAGCAAATACGTGATGCCGCGTGTGAGCCATTCCGGGAGTTCCTTTGGGTTTTCTAAAATTTTATTAACAGCCTTTTGCTAGATGAGAATGTATTGCTGTTAATTTCTTAATCCAATAATCTGGATCTTATCAATCCCGGGGGACTTCCAGTTTCCCATGTTCTTAATTGCTTGGAAGAGGTCCTCTTCCGAGAATTGGTGAACATCTTCCACTGTTTCTACAAGTTCATCGGCAGCATCAACTTCAGATTGAAGCCAAGATGCGTCTTTGTTGTAGGAATCTGCTCTCTTCCCAGATTCCTGCCCAAAATGCTTCGACGTCATCTTTTGAAGGAGTAACAGCTTTGCCATTCGGTTTTGAGTCAGATTGCGATAGAATCTCTTCGCGTCTGTTTCAAACAACCGGTTCTGTACACGGAAATCTATTCTACGTTTGTACCTTCTTATTCGTTGAGGCCCATGCTTGAATTTTCTCTTTTAGCTTCTCAACTACCATTAGCCTGCTGGTGTCATTTTCAATTTGGTATTTTGTTCAACATTGAATATTTTCGTGAACTTTAGAGGTGTGCGTTGAATTAGAAGATGCCTCAGCTAAGAATGATATTTCACGCCGGGTGTCGGCTATCCGTTTCATAATTCTGTTCATCCATGGGGGTACAGAGCGGTTTACTCTGTTTTGCTGTCGGCCGTCGGTGTTCTTGGCTGGCCCCAAAATTATCTGAGATACTAGATATCCAGTTGAATATATGATGTGATTGATTTCAGTAATATCTAGATCTCTGCCTGGGGTCTCCACCACCTCATTTAAGACAGAATTCACTGTTTCTATCACTCTTTTAGCTTTGGCATTTTCGTATTCTCCTCAACGGTTCGCGAGATTCAAACGGAAGTTGACTAACTCTTTCTATCTCGCGCCGAAGGAGATTTCGCATCATGTCCTTATCGTGTAATTTCATTGCCAGATGAGTTTTCACCACTGACGTGTGTTTCACTGGAAAGCGATGAACCTGCCACGGGATCATCATTTTCAAGTTCTACATGTTCGTCATGTGGATTGTTCGAGCGAAGTACATATTCCGCATTTCTCTCAATGTCAGCAAGTTGATCTGCTGTGAATTTTCCACTGCTGAGTATGTAGTCGTCGTTGACTGGCAAGCTTCTTTGAGTCTAGGGTAGGGTCTCATATCTGGGGTTCCGGCTCTCTCCATACCTTTGAACACTTCTATTTAGAGCCCCCATTTTCGCTTTGCGTAGTAAAGCACCACATCACCTCCTTTAATTCATCCCGGGTCCATCTCTGACGATGGCTTCGAGCTACTGCCGGCTCTGGGTCCCTGGGACTAGCATCCGTGGGATGGCCAGACGTCGACAAGGTGACATTAGCTCGGTTTCTGAGCAGGTATGGGACATTGGTAGAACAAGGCACGTTAAGATTCATTACATTGCTTGTTCTATCCATTTTGCTCATTGGTTTGAATTGAAGATTCGCAGGACGCAAGTTCGAGTTCACAGATCACACTTAACCCTCGGGTTGTTTCCTGCCATCCGTTACTGCGACCCACAGTGGCCTCGGGGCATCCCCCCGCAGGGCCCAGCAAGGGGTCCCTCCGATCGCCAGTCGGCATTACTAAACCCTACGGGATTTTCACTGACTGCTGAAGGCAGCCTCCTTCGCTGGCTAATGCAAGGTTCGGGCCTCCACTCTAATCAGTGGCCTGGTGTGCCAAACCAGTTTCTCTCCTGTACCCTCTATGGGCCGACAACAGGAAGTCCAAAGGTTCATGACCCTTCCCTCTCTACTTACTTCCCACTCTCCTCAAAATGGAGTACTTCTTCGTCTGACCCCTCACCTTCAACCCATTCAGCAAGGGAGGCCCCACCGGTAGCTAGGCTACCACTGACATAGCTTTAAGGCTCATGGGGGTACTCAAGCTCCACCACCAACTGCAAGGTCGTGTACTCCCTAGGTGGAGTTATTATTATTATTATTATTATTATTATTATTAATATTATTATTATTATCCCATGTAGGGCTATGGCGTCCTGATTTCTCAGGGAAGATTTGTGTTGTCAGCTACTTGTGACCGTGTACTTTGTTTGTTGTCTGTTTTTACACTAAGTACCAAGTACATAATTATACCAAATATATAGAAAAATACAAAGATACAAAAATTAAAAAAAACACCAAATACCAAATAAATACCAAGTAGATTTGTGGTTATGTTCAACTTCATTAGTTAACTAGCTTAGTTCACTATTCTGTCTACGCTAATTTTGGACAATTTTCATTTGTGTAGCTACTTTAACTGATTGAAAAACAGTAAATGATTAAGTGTGAATATCGAAACGTTTAACTATAGGTATCAATGCTACTCCATTTGTAGAGAGGATTAACTGCTTTGATTAAAATAAAAAGAGGATTTAATATTTTGATTTGTGGGCACTAAAATTTACAACTTGCGAATACTTGTGCAAAAATACAAGAAGGACGGCGGTCGGAGAAAAATATCTGTGACCAAAGTACTTCTGCACGGTCACATAAAAAAATAATCCAAGTATCTAACTTGCAAGGCCTCAATGGACACAAGTAAAGCCTTCAACACGATTGTAGGCCGTATTTTCGTTACTCGGACGATCCAGACTTGAATTCCTTTGTATTATTGATCTCGGCAGTTTTCCTGGATGTTCTGAAACGGGGTAGGGAATGAAACCACGCGTGATACCACGCCAAACCATCCATGTTGCAGTGGAACGCATTAGGATGATTTTGAATTTTTGAATTTACTTGAAAATAATCCATAAATATAAACCTAACATATTATTGCATTAAAGAGGGTGTTAATCCCGACAGGGCGCGTGCGTTAGGCGTACAATGTTCTCGCCCGACATGGAAGCAAGGAATTTCACTTTTGACTAGCCTTTCGCGGGCCACAATAAATGGCACCGCAGACTGATACCCTTTCGCGGGCCACAATAAATGGCACCGCGGACTGAACCCCTTCGCGGGCCACAATAAATGGCACCGCGGACTGATACCCTTTCGCGGGCAACAATAAATGGCACCGCGGACTGACACCCTTTCGCGGGCCACAATAAATGGCACCGCGGACTGATACCCTTTCACGGGCCACAATAAATGTCACCGCGGGCCGCCAGTTGTACTACCTTGCAATAAGCAAAGAATGTCATATACCACTGAGGGTGTGATTTGCCAATTACAATCAAGACGAAGATGTTAATAATAAACGGTTTAGATTTTAGAGATTTTTGAGAACCAATATACCTGTCTCTGTACATCAAGAAGAAACTGAAGATTATGATGAAAAACTTGGCGCCCTAATTTGCATCAATCATGATGTTTTAAAATGGTATCTCGAACTTTTTCTTTCTTTCTTTTCATTTTTTTCTTTTCTTTTGTTTCTGTTGGAGATATGAATGTTTACGAACATATATATTGTTTCAATGCTGTTACATTGTTTATGTTTATTCTTTTGTTTCATTACTCTAATTTGTTTGCATATATTTAACGACAAAAGTAGTTAAATCACTATGCGACGTAGGGCATAATCAAGTACTTCTATTTACTGCTATATTTGTATGAAAAAATGTTTGATATTTTTTCACATCCCGGTGCCCCGATTTACCGTGGCACTGGGTGGTTGGGACCCCGTGATGTAGGATACTGTTCTCAGCTCTCGTTGCGTCGCTGGTGACGAAGGACGAAGCCGTCTGTCGCTGGCTGGTGACCGCTCTCAATTAGAGGGCGTCGGCCGCGCTTCGGTGGCTCATTAGCGGCGTCGCGGCGCCCATGACGTCACTGACGCCACCCGCGGTCAACGCTGGCTCTGTGGCCAGCCGCTCGCCACTGGGGGGAGGGGTGGCACTCGACCTTTCGGAGGAGACGCTACTCTCACCTCCACGTCACGCTGGGGGTGACAGTCGAGTTCGTGGGTCTGGTCTTCATCCTTCATCCATTTCATGTGTCTGAACGTCTCCTCATAGTACCTTTCACATAGTTTTGAACTGCTTTCTGACGTTAAGTAAATAAATAAATCCGCCTCTTTCGTCCTCTATCTTGCACATGTATTGCTCTTTACCGTTTTCCTTTCCACTTTTCCTCTTCCTCCCTTTCTCTTGTTCATTCTTTCTCTGTTTCCCTTTCTCTTTCACTCTTCCTCCCTTCCTCTTTCATTCTTCCTCCCTTCCTCTTGTTTACTCTTTCTCTGTCTCCCTTTCTCTTTCACTCTTCCTCCTTCACCCTTTCTCTTTCACTCCTCTTTCTCCCTTTCTCTTCCACTCTTCCTCTTTCTTCCTTTCTCTTCCACTCTTCCTCTTTCTTCCTTTCTCTTTAACTGTTCCTTCTTTTCCCTTTCTTTCACTCTTCTTATTTCTACCTTTCTCTTACTCCTTCCCCTTTCTTACGTGCCCTAATCTTTTCAGAAAAAATGGTTTTCATTCTTACAAATTCATAGTTTTCTTGATGTTCGAAGATTGAATTATTTTTTGCAACGTAACATCAAGCGCCATCAAATTGTGCAGCTACTCCATGTGTGAGGAACAGGGGTGGTCTACATTTCTTACGATTTGTTTTAATTTCGTTTTAATTTCGTATTCTAATTAACTAACGTAGCTAAATTTTAATAGCTTTTTTCTCGTTTGTGTACTCTGTTCCTGTGTATCTGTAAATCTGTTGCCTCTATAGGTTCTTTTTCACTGTTATTATTTATTTATTTAACTACGTAAAAATATAGTGCTGAATAAATATACTCATACTTCTCAATGCGTTTTTTATGAGTAAAGCATGCGAAACTAGTGTGAAAGTGTCAATAAATTTTGAGATTACATGCGAAGAGACTGACAATAGCTGCATTTACCCTCTCCAAAGCTTCGGCCATTCACAGCAAACTGCTGAGCACTTCATTCCCCACATAATTCCTCGTCACTCCTTTTGTGGTTTCGAAAGGACCCTTTTTATTATGGGGAGAGTGTTAGAAAATACAACATAACGACTGTGGTTGAGTCGAGTTCCTAAAGCTATTCCATTAATATTGCAGTCGCATCCCCAATGATAAGCGAGGAGAAAGACGGAAACCACATCATTAAAGGAGAACAAAATTGCTTGCAGCAATGAATCCCAATGAAAAATGAAATTGGAAAACTCAGAAACTATAGTTTATGGTACAGGTTCTCAGCGATACTTTCTAATCAATATCGTCGTGTATTTTTGTTTTCACTCTGAACAGCTCATAATGTCTCTATTTTTCGTTTTTGCATTCATGAAGTGTGAGAGTACGAAGAGAGCTAATAATTCGCTAAATTAATAATGTATATGTGTTAATAATTAGTAATGTAAGGTGGATGTTCTGTTTAGTAATTTCACTGGCGAGCAGCATCGTTTACCCGCCGTTTGATAATTTACACGTTTCCTAGTTTTTCTTTCTACGAATGTTCGTACTCGTATATTTAATAAGATATGCATGTGCTATATCGTTGATCTATTAAATAAATGTTACTAAATTATCCAATTATTGCTTATGATTATTGATGAATGAACACAGAATGCGGAAAGACTACAAGCAATTGAATGTAATCAAAAAATTGTTTTTAACGAACTTTTTTCTGAAAATTCGTAACAGTACACTTTCCTTCTACAATTCAGTAGCAAAGGAAAATTTAAATGCATCTGAATATAAATACAAAAGAATGTGTCTGTCGCATGTAGACACAAAAAACTATTTGACCGATTTCGCTGAAATTTTTGCTCTTTGTTCTTATTTGTAGGGGTAGTATTTAAAGAGTAGTTTGAATTAAATCGGACATATGGGGTCGTTGTTTTTGCAAATTGACGAGATGTGCTCTACGCCGTTCCCAGTGGTTCCGGGTTGAAGGGCGATATGTGGATATCTTTTTGAATTACACGCCTCACTTCTGTTCATTATATCGAAAACCATCCAAGTTACGATCTAGAAAACAGGCAGTCTGAACCAAATTCTGGCGGCGCATAACATTATTCGAATATTTAATTTTTAAAGTGTAGTGTAATATAGTGTAGTGAATACTGTCGCATTGTTATACATCGCCAAAAGACCTATTTACAATTGTATTTGTTTACCTTCAACAAAATTAGGTCGCCATGACAGCGTTAGGGGAAGATCGCCATGACAGCGTTTACAAGAAGACGAGAGATCTACATGATTCGGACAAACAGCTATTTTGTTTACGAAAGACGAAATACATTTTTGTTATTATGTGACAATTTAATTTGTGGTTTAATATCTAAAGTTAACCATAATACCACAATACGTAGCTAATCTTCGTTGAATAAATTGATTTTGAACTTCAGTTGAATTTTTTTAATACATTGCGTTAACGAAGCGTTGTCGGATCCGCTGGTTTGACAAAAAGGAAGGGTATAATAGTTAGAAAAGACGTATTGGATTTTTTTTCAGGCCCGCCCTAAAATTTGTATTCTTTTCGAAACAGACGTGAACGTTGACGCCTGTTGCAACCCCTAACCACGCGCCTGTCCGCCCCGTTTCTACCGCGTTGCCTCAGGGGTTGTCTCGTGCCCACTGAAGCCGACGCACCTTCCGCTGCAGCCCCGCCCACGCCCTCCCTTAGCTCGCTGCGCCGCGCCGGCACGCCAGCGCGCGGGGCGGGCGCCCGCGGAACTTTTGTAATGTGTCGTAATGCGCTTACTGCCATTGTGGGGATCCCGCCCGCGCATAATCATTTTAACGAGTTAGTTTGGGGAAACTGGGCGTGCGAGGGAGAAAGCTACGCGCCGCACGGGGTGCTAGCCACGTCGTTGAAAGTACAGGATGTTTCGGAATTTTGCTGAAACGGAGTGCAAAGAGGGGAATGCGTATTCATAATAACAACAATAATAAGAAGAAGAAGAAGAAGAAGAAGAAGAAGAAGAAGAAAAAGAAGAAGAAGAGGCACAGGTTGTCCCGATAGTTATCGGAGCTCTGGGATTTGTTCCGCAAAATTTGAGTAAGAACTTGTCTAAACTCCCTGGTAATTCAAAAGACTGGGAAGTGCAAGAAATTGCTTTATTTGGAACAGCCCACATTTTGCGCAAAGTATTGTAGAGGCACTGACAGTCACCGGATCTGCTCCTTAGGTAGCTGGTTGCAACCTGGAGTAGATTTTATATTCAGCTGACTCATAACATCTTTAGTCGTGATGTAATGGAATAATAATAATAATAATATTTATTTGGTAACCACAGGTCTACATCTTTACAGCACATCTACATTTGCAATTCAAAAACAATTTACAATATAACACAATAAAATAAATTACAACTTTTACTACTACTACATGAAAGGATGGAACAATACAGTAGCTTCCTCTAGAGGTCCATGCAAAACCAACCGTTCACATTAATAGTTCCACATTCACTCGAATACCGCATTTATACATACACCTTCATACCTACGTACATAGACATTCTTTTATATAAATGCTTACTCACTTGTTCACATATAATCGAACACGCACTTTCGTTAAATATTATACATGCCTACATTTACATAAAGAAACATACACTTAGTTACACGTAGTATACATGCATAGATACACATATACATTATCTTTAACATACATAAACTTAGAAAGACGGTTATACTATTTCTTTTCTTTAATTCCGAACCATAATGTGGATTTTTTTTCGAAGTTAGCTCTTTAAACACCCGAATAAGTTCCCCACACACTCTTTCACTAACTTCACTTCACTACACTACACTTTCATCATATCTTTCTTCGGTTGTGCCATATAACTAATTGATGTAGCTTTCCATTACGAGGCACTACATTACACTACACTTAATCTACAATACACCATACTAACTATACTACAATTCACTTGAATTATGGATCAATGAAATTATAGATCAGCTGTGCTATCTCATCGTGTCAGAAAGATTTGCAAGGAAAGGGGAATCGAAAAAATGATTTTTTTTAAATAGAAAATAATCTCAATTCAGAAGCACACATTAAAAAATCTTATAAGTAGAATTCTATCAAATATTTTATGATTATAAGAAGTGTTTATATGTCTTACGAGGCGCTTACATATACCAGTACCTCTTTTGGGATTGTGTGGAAGTATGTGTGCGTGTGCGAGATTTCCTGCATGTAAAACTGCCGGCACAAATCGCACGTTATGCCAATAAATACAATATATAGTATTATATAAACCTGGCTTTTGCGACTCTCTAAACTATTTTAAAAGTATTTTCCTATTTAATTGTTTGAATTATTTAAATAAGATAAGAAGCATCTGAAGAAAACTGCCGGTTCCTTCCGCAGACCTAGAGGCGTAAGATGACACTTCGCTTGCCATCAAATGGTGGATGAGAAGGGATCTTACTGTGAGTGACGGATGGACTGACAGGCATACGGACTGACAGGCACACGCAGGTTACCCGATAGGATTTATTTGGTTTCTGATATCAACGAAGTAATCTCCATTGTTAAATATATCCTCCACCTTTCGATTAACTTTTGAAGAGGAGAAGAGAAAAGGTGTATAAACTCAAGTGGGATCTTTCGAAATAATTCTACGATGTGTTAGTATGTGCATTCTCTAGTATTTCGTGGAAATTTGAAGTTAATGTTATTGCCAATCTGCAGATATTATAAAAAAATTGATATATTTAAAATGGATTTCCCTTACTCACAAAAATGTTTATTTACTCGGACTTCCCTTTTACAGCACGCTCCTTTTATTGTTATTTTCTGAGTTCATACGGGTTAAATTTTGTTCGCAATTCCCATTATTTCTTCTCGAGTACCATTTAATTCTTCACATCATGTCCGCAGATATCAAAACGAAACCCGAATGAATATTCATGAAGTATCAAAAAGGTACATAAACAATTCCGCACGCATATAACATTTTCGATTACAGCACTTGTTCGGCGCGAACAGCGAAATAAACTACCAAATATCGCACCCGCACGACACTCAGAAAAGGCGAGTCCGTGTTCGGCGTTGCGCGTGGACTGCGCAACAACCGTAAGTACTCATTAACATCGCTTGTAATCGGTTCGCGCGGGAGTGGTTCCGCCGGCCGCCCCTGGATGGTCGCGCTCGAAACGGCTTTTTGGCACGCCACCGCGGACGCCGTTCGTCACTAAAGTTTACGCGCTTCCGGTCCCGCAACGCACCCCGAGCACGGCGAAACATCCGCCCGGGGGCGAATGGGCGAGTGCGTTTAATGGACTCTGTGGTCGCAGCCTTGTGATGTTTGTGGTGTTTTCGGTCTTGAAAATGTCGAAATTATATTGTATACAAAATGACCTGGGAGGAGACGTCGAAACTTCGAAAAGAAGCTCTTAAGACAATCAAGAGCTCATTTTAAACATATTAATTTTAAGCCTATTTTGTCCAATAAACTCCTTGGATGTTCGTAATGGATGAGCCGCAATAAGCACTCAAAGTTGTTTTGAAATAATACTTTCTAAGCAAAAATTTGCCTTGCAGAAGCCATATGAACTCTCCAGAAACATGTAAATTGTTTATTATTTACAAAAGAAATGAATATACTTGTTCAGAAAGAAAAAATTAACACAGAAATAAAAAAAAACAGTCGGATTGTGTAAATTGGGTAATTTTTTTAATTTCTGGGTTATTTTTTCTTTCTGAACAAATAGTTCACAGGCTTCAGGATTGTCACAGTGTCCTTGCAAAGTCTGGTAATAATCAATACAACAACACAAATGCGGAAAATAAATAATTTAATTAATATGTTGGTAGATCCACCGCGATCATTATTTTCCACCAGTCGCTAAGAGCAAATTAGTTTCTAATACCTTCCGCCAGAAGTCAGTAGCGGTGCAGCAGAACCTAATAGATTCGCTAGAGGCCAGTAGACGTGCGTAAGATAAAAACAATCTGAAAGCAAGTACTTTAAAATAAAATTTAAAAAAATTAATTAACATTTGAAATAATTTCATTAAAAATTTATATTAATTTATAAAATTTGAACTCCGTGATTTATATAAAATTGATCTTTTTCCTCTTTCACAAGGATTGGATATGAAGATTATACTGCGATTTTCGTAATTTTGTCCCTGAGAGGAATCAGCTGTTCCGCTGCCGTCCAATCAGGAGCTTATATTTCGCGACTGTGATGTCACTATGGTGACGTTCAAGCTCCCGATTGGATGAAACCTTGAACAGCTGATTTCTGTCAGGTACAAAGTTGCGAAAATCGCAGTATACACGGGCAATGCCGGGTATTTTGCTAGTAAGAAATAACCGGTGAGAAATTACTTCTGGAGATGGAATTAGCCCTCAGTGCTGCATCAAACAGATTTAAGGTGAAATATAAATTCTCCTGTTATTAATAGAAAATGCACATGGAGTATTAGCAGTTACCACACACGATGTCAGCGACACATCCTTCCGGAACTCCAATGTTTACACCGTTGAGAACTATCATCATCAAGTATTAAATCTAATGGCCTGTGCCATGTACAAGTGTCCTTCCATAGGCGTATTGGCCGCCCCCTACCTAATTTACATTAGAGTTGTTTATAAAGAGCTTTAAGCATTCCATCTTCCAAGATTCACATTTAGTGACCGTGCCAAGTTCTTAGTGTTTTCTCCGTTGAAGATGCTTAACTGATCTGTGATACCTGAGAGTTTCTTTTGTGGACGAGCACTGAATCGCCCACTACACGTCTAATAAATCTCATCAATTAGTTAAAATAATGTAACAATAGAAAATATAAAATACGTATAATGGTTATAGGAAAATGTATACTAATGCATTGTAAACCTATTGAATAAATAAATTAATTGTGATTTTTTTATCAATGCTATCACTATCATAGTACGAAACAATGCCGCCTGGGAAATGGAAGAAGGCTCGTATTAAGAAATAAACTCTCTAAATCCACAGCAGCATGAAGCGACCGTCGGGCAACAGCTTTCCGGCTGCGACCGCAGACGTTCTTCGGTAAGTTGAAGCGCCTCCTCCCCTCTGCCGCCCACACAGTGGCGTAGCTTCAGTTGGTGTCACCTGGGGCGAAGCTAATGGTGTCACCCCGCCTTAAATTAAGTATAAAATATCTATTGCTGCATTGGTTGTACATTCTTTTATTAAAAATACAAACACATTTGCACATGATAGTTATTTATAATATATTAAAAAATTCTATGTAATTAAAAATATTTGCAACATAATTGCAATTAAATCATAGTCTGTGGTTATGATTTATATGTATACTTATTAAATTAATATAAATACTTTTTAACTAAACCATGCAAATTATATAATTCCAACAATAAAATTTTCAAACTACTAAAACTAAGAAAACTAACTATTAACATATAAAATGTTTAAGTAAATGATTAAAATTATATAATTCCAACTATAAAATAATATAATTGATGTCTACCGGGGCGCCTCTCCCCTAGCTACGCCACAGCGCCCACACCTCCACGTGCGCGCCCGTCACATGTCGCGCGCGAAATTATTCAACTCCTCGGAATTTCTCCCGCGGGGCGCTGCGGAGGTGCTGCGAACGGGGCAGGTGGGAGAGGCCAGGGGACATGAAATATTCCTGGGAAATAAATGTGAATAATTCGGGTCTCGTGAAGTGTTTCAGTACAAAGTAAAATGTAATACGGACTATACTGCGATTTTCGTAACTTTGTTCTGACAGAATTCAGCTGTTTCGCTGCCATCCAATCGGGAGCTTATATTTCGCGAGAGTGACGTCACTATGGTGACGTTCAAGCTCCCTATTGGATGAAACCGTGAACTGCTGATTTCTGTCAGGGACAAAATTACGGAAATCTCAGTAAAGTATTGTAAGTAGCGAGTAATCTAAGTATTTCTTCCCTTTGGGATTTCTTCTTCGTTTTCTTTATGTATGTTTCCTACTCATTCCCTCCCCCCTCTTCTTTTCCACTTCTATAAACCGGGAAAGTTCGATCCTAACGCACCATCCTCATTGAAGTCTTTCTGTGTTTATTCAATCGCTTAAGGCGTATGTCGGGATGGTCCAAAGTTTTGCACTTCCAGTCGTAGATGCACCACTCCTCCCCCTCCCTATCTCTTTAATGTTACAATTCTGTATAAACGTAGCGGGAGGTACTTGATTGGAGTCGGCCCGGAGGTGACATGAATTTCGACACTGTCAGCTATGTCTAATTCAGCCCCTGTTTGAAAGAGGATAATAGCGGCCGGCTGCTCTGATAGGTAGTTTTCTGTGGTTTCTCGGAGCGAATGCCGGAGCAGTACCCTAACAAACGGGTCAGGGACCGCGCGCGATCTTCCTTACCTCTTCCTTGTCCTATCCTCACCCTTTACACACACAATTATACACATACACACACACACACACACACACACACACACACACACACTAGCATTCACTACACTACCGCACATGCCGAGAGACCGGTCGGGAGCTTATGTTAGAGCTTGTCCCGGCTGCGGCGGTGGCCCGCTGGTGGGAGATTCCTTGTAGATCGGTGCGGTCCTGATGGACGACAGGTCTCCCGGCGTGAGTGCTGGTGTAGTGCATGTAAGTGTGTGTGTGTGCTTGTGTGTATGTGTGTCTCTGTGTGCTTGTGTGTATGTGTGTGTGTGTATGTGTGTGTGTGCGTGTGCTTGTGTGTATGTAAAGAGTAGGATAGAACATGGAATGAGTAGGAAAGATCCCGCGCGGTCTGTGGCCTCATCGTTGCGGTACTTCTCCGATATTCGTAGAAACCACGGAAAACTATCGATCAAAGCAGCCGGCCGTTAGAATTCTCCTCCAGTCAGCGACTGAACTCGACCTAGCTATGTAGCTAGTGTCGAAAATCCTGCCACCGTCGGAACTCGAACGTAGGACCTCCCGGTCAGAGACATCAGTCGATGCCCTGAGCCACCTCTCGCGGTCGGGCGCCGGCGAGGTCGCCCCCACGTGGTGCCCGGGGCGCCGAGGGCCGGCGAGGGGGCGGGGCGCCGCGAGACGTGGCAACGCCGCGCGGGCCGGCCGGTGAGTCACGGGCGGCGGTCCAGCGGGATGGCGCATCTCCCGACACCACCGCGCGCTCGCCGCCCCGGCCACTGCCCGCCTCCGACACGTGGAATTACCGGCTGGTGAACGCTCCTGTCGACGAGTGGCGTAGCTCAGGGCAGTGGCGTATCAACGGTATGGCAGACATGGCACGTGCCATGGGCGCCACTCACAAGGGGCACTATTTACAGTATACCCGTTAAAACAAATAAAAACAACCTTCATTTCAAGCATCCCCATAGGGGCGCAAATTCTATGCTTGCCATGGGCGCCTGATACACCTCTGGCTAAGGGGGGAGGGGAGGGGGGGCGCCCCAGGTGACACCATTCTAGGGGTGACGCCAATTAAAATTATTTTATAGTTGGAATTATATACTTTAAATCATTTACTTAAAATGATTATACATTAATAGTTAGTTTTCTTCGTTTTAGTAGTTTGAAAATTGTGTTGTTGGAATTATATAATTTTTATAGTTTAGTTATAAATGATTTATATTAATTTAATAAGTATACATTTAAATCATAACCATAGATTATGATTTAATTCCAATTATATCGCAAATATTTTTAATTACATAGAATTTTTAAATATATTTTTAATAGCTATCATGTGCAAATATGTTTGTATTTTTAATAAAATAATGTACAATGAATGCAGCAATAGATAATTTATATTTAATTTAAGGGGGGTGACACCATTAGCTTCGCCCCAGGTGACACCAAACTGAAGCTACGTCACTGCTGCCGACTCGGAGGTGTGATGCGACATCGTCAACAAAAGATCGTTGTTCAAAAAACATCGACTTCAATACATCGACGTTTAAAACATCGATATCTTTATAGAACATTGATGTTTCTAAAACGTCCACATCGATGTCGCACCCCTACTCGAAGGATGGTGGGATGACGTGTAAAAATCGATGTCTATCAAGTAGTTATATATTCCCTCGGGCGTCATAAGGGCTGTAATAATCGAGCAGCGATAAAAAGCACTTTGTCGCGTGAGATCATTACAAGCACTTAACGCCCATGATACACAATACATGATTTTATTTTTTACCTAAATTTAGTGATTCAGATTTACTAATTAACTAGATGGTATCTTGACTCGGTTTGTCTTTCCATATTTCCCTTCCATAATTGCCTCTATAAGACAACAGCATCATTCAGCTGTTTTCATATTTCCCCCGAAACCATGATCCTTTTCATCCAGGTAAGTTAGGCAGCGCATATCGAACTCCTTATCAAAGGCAATAACAAGCAATAAGGTATCTTTAAAAAAATAAAAAAGCAATATTGACGCAGTCGATGTCGGAGCCTTTTCAAAAACTGACATTGTAAGATTGGCGCATCTCCCACTATCTCCCGCTCTGTGCACCGCTGCGTAACAGATGGAATAAGTGGTATTTATTTATTTATTTGTCAAAAAACAGTAAAAACTGTATATGACGTGTGGGGAAAGAGATTTATCTGCGCAGATTTTCTTGAGGTCCGGAATTTAAAAAAAAAGATTTAGAAAATACGAAAATAGAAAACGAAAAAATGAATTTAGAAAATAATTATTTAGAAAAATAAAAATATTTGAAAAATGTTTGTTCCCGAGTTATAGAAATCGATTTCAACGGCAAATGAACTTCAAGCAAAAAAGGAGTGCTCAACAAAACGTGCGCCCAGTGAAGCTACATTTACGTCCAGAAGCAAAACAAGGGGCTCAGCATTTGCTCAATGGATCAGGGAAACTGGACAAAAACCTGATCGAGATGGGGTACATGTGTATGGTCGTATCGGCCGGCTACGTGTAGAGGATATGGTGATATTTCCCAAGAATCTGCAACTATGAGAATAGTTAACTCGTTTCAGGCGAGTAGACTATTATTTTAACAAGTTCTGTTACAGTTGAGCATTTGAAAGATTATTATTCCGCGAAATGACTTATTTCGCCAGCTGGTAATTCCTCGAAAGTGTCAATTCATTGGGGGCATTTTGAGGTTACGGATCGTTTTCCCGAGTTATTTAGTTTGTTTTGATGTTATCGCTGAAAATAATGTAAGAATGGATGCTAATCTTGTTGTAAACAATGTGGGAATAATAAAATTTATTATTTGAAATAGAATGTTGAGAGATCGCTTGGAAGACAAACGGAGGACCTCCATCAGCCGAATATCAATCTCGTGTCTCCACTATTTTTTCATCACGTTTTCAATTAAACTCGAAATATATCACTTTTAATCAAAGAATAATCCATGCGAATAATATTTCTTCAGAAAAAGTTTGTGGTGCACTTTTTTTGCAACATAAGAGTTTTTCCTGCGAAAGGTAAAATGAAAACAATAATAGAGAATATAAAAACAGTATTAAGGTAGACGATCCAAACCTGATAAATTTCAAAAATAAGCGAGCTGTCTGCACTGATATATCAATGTTCTTTACAGCTTTTCTGTTTTGTTTCTGGGAACAATTGATTATTAAATTGTTAAATCCGATTCTAAATTGATAATTTATGAACATAAACGCTGCCAGAACTATTATTTTTGTAATTTGCCTGAAGATTTTCGCTTTCGATAAATAAAAAGTAAGTAAAAGATCATTCTTCTATATCTGAATCTGTTGATAGGTCACTTTCGTCTTGTCGCCGCAACAGATCTTATAGAAATACATGTTACGGCGTAACGCAGTGTCTCGCTTTCGATTCCCAACTCTTATGTAATTTACTCTTATGCAATCCTATTTTTCAAAATAATCATCATGATATAGCATCGTAGGTGTTCAGATATTATATTCAATATCAGATATTATCTACATAAATTTGTAGTATCCGACTCAGAGCCTATGTTTTGATTTTTAAAGATCCTCATTAAAATTACTAGAATTCTGATGTACCTACTTCAAATGTTTTGACATGATTCGACATAAATCTGCCCTTGTTTTTGTAGAATATTGATACTTAAATCTTTCGCCTGAGGGCCTTCAGAGAACGTGATTTGATTACATTAAAAAACGTACGCAATGTTCCAACCTTCGCAATGTTATTTTTTGAGAACAGATTTGTCACCTTTTGTTACTGTGAATCGTCTGGTTATTTTTGTGTCATTCTGAACACCTTTTCCATTTTGTCTTGTAATTGATTTTATTTCTGAACTGCAAATCATTCTGCCTGTCCAAAGCATGTTCTTCCAAACGACATCTTCGTTCTTTTTATACGACTGAATCATTAAGAGGTATGTCTACTTTCATTCCTTTCCTGCATATATTTTCAGGTGTCCAATTTTCCAGTTCACACACCTTTGATAATCACCGTCACATCACACCTGTGCAATTCCTGCTCTTAAATTAGCCTTGTGCAATCTCGAAAAACGCTCTTCGCCCAAGTACGAATTAATGTGAAAGCCTTAACAAACGTTATTCTTCAAGTTTTCTATTTCATTAATTACGAAATCGTTCCACGTGTTTTTCTTGCACAAAACATCCCTTCTCATTCAACCTAGTAATTCGTTCTGGTGTGTAGTTCTCTAAAAACCTCGACTTGAACACTGCAGCACATTCATCTGGTTGCACCTGAATTGTGTTTATTCACGCACGTTTCCGTGTGGTCTGTGACAGATTTTTTTTTTTGTTTGTTTGTTTGTTTGTTTGTTTGTTTGTTTGTTTGGTACATTCGGTCTCAGCTCTTAAGTTCCTCAATTTATGCCAGTAATGTAACCTGGCATTCAGACGTTACGAAAATAGCATTTGCTTTAGAAACGTTTCCAAGGAATGATTTCACGATTTATGTAATATATACTTGTTCTGTGTGCGATGGTGAAGAAACTGCTGTGAATGGTCGTGAATATATATATGAAAACTCGGCTCTTCGTACAAAGCTCATACTAATATTTGAAACATAAATAATCTTGACTCGACAGAAATTTTCTTATGGAATGTTTTATTTAATATACATTTTTTTTCTCATTGAAAGTCGTAATAGTTGAGGCACGGGTAGTAATTATGAAGGGTGACTTCCCGAGATTTCGCCGGAAGGTGGCGGATTTCCATCCGAAGTGGATGTTATTAATGCCCTTATAATTAGGTTTATTATTTCAGACCTTTAGAGTGGAATGTACTCATTAGAAATATAAAGCAAGTTCCAAAGTAAAATCAGATTTGAAGATGTTTTACCTGTTTTTTAGATAATACCCTCTGAAACTCATGCAGAACATCACATTTCAAAATTTTCAAAAGGAAGTAAAACGTTATGTCAAAATACAATATTCAATGTTGTTTCGTCGTTCTAGAACGATTAAAAACGTTTCAGTCCAATCGGAAGACGGTCGGGAAATTTCGTCTGATTTGACATGGAATGACCCACCTATCTGTTCCGAAAGGCCGTCTCCTGCAGGAATCGCGTGTCTGAGCTGCTTTCGTTTGGGGGCCGTCGCATCGTCGCCAGAGGCGCGCGTGCGTGCGTGCGTGCGTGCGTGCAAACGGGAGCAGCGAACCAGACGCCGCCGCCCGCGGGGCAGCGCGGCCATTCACGAAGACACCGCACCGCGCCTTCCCTTCTCGCAGTGGGCGCGCTGCCCCAACGCATCGCAAACGCTGCGGAACGCAGTTCAACGGGCCGGGTGTATCCTTCATGAGTAGACATCCGATGTTTAGGCACTAAAACATCGCTTCGAAAGGCACTGAAAATGTCAAGAATAAGGAGAAAAAAGGCACTGTCATAAATTACATTCACAATAAAATTCAAAATTATTTGTAAAACTCCATACATATTTACAACTCTTCTACATTATATTTTTAATAGCTTCCATTGCAATATATTACCAGTAACTTTTCAAGGATCGCAATTTCAAATCTGCAACGATTGGGAGACAAAATCAATTTGAATACAGAGAAGGGTTTCTGAGCATCTACTGTGTCTGGCATATATTTTAGAAGTCCAACATTTGCAACACTGAAACCTTCTAGGAAATATAATTTATTTCCACTCAAAAGGTGCCCTCGGTGTATTGTCAATCGACCATTTTCTAAGAACGTGGATACTTTTTATTAAATAGGGAAATGGAGGAAAATATGTTGGTATACTTTCAGGAATTCTCTCGTATTTCAAAATACAAAAACGTGAATTGAAAGTTTCGTAAGGAATGGTCAGGTTGGACCATGGCCGATTTTCTGATATCTTAGCATTGTATATAAAAATAATGCATAAAAGGCAAAAACGTGCTATAATTCTAAATAAAAGGCATTTATGCAAAATGCATTTATGCTAAAATAAACATTATAAAACTTCGTCATATGTCGTCATTTGTCATGATTCGTGCACATATATTATCAGCCTTTAAATAAGTTCGCTAGAAAAAAATAGGCATTTCCCTAAACATCCGATGTCTATTCATGAGGGACTGTTTGCACTCCATAGCGGACAGTAGTATCGATCTTCTGCGCATGCGGAGATGCACAAAAGTGATACGAAACTTGCACTGCGCGTGCGTAAAAACTCCCTATTTGTAGAGAGTTTGCGGTATAATTGAGAGTGTAAGTCAAGGTAACTTTATTTATTTACTTAACGTCAAGAAAGTTATAAATTGTCCGCGACAAGAGGGAGAAATAAATCTGTGTATGCATTTTTTGGCTCTGAATTGATTGATTCATTGATTAGTGATGCTGGGCACGTCAACGGCTAAGGTCATTAGTCCCGTAAGTGTAGTGCGTATTTTCATCGGGATGTGGCGGTAATATTCCACTGCTGGATGACGAGATCCGGCGCCGACCTACCGTCGGCTCGCGGGATTTCCCCAACTAGGTATCTCCCACCAGCGGGCACCGCCCCAGCCGGGACAAACTCTAAGCTTCCGACCAGCCGCCTGGCATGTGTGGTAGTGTAGTGAATGTTAGTGAACCGAACTGAGTAAGTAAGGCATGAGGAAAGGACAAGGAAGAAGCATAGATAGCGCGCGTTCCGTGGTCCGTTCGTTAAGGTACTACTAAGAAGTTCTTGTTGAATGTATCATTACATAGTAGTAGTATTACAAGCCAATTTGTTTTTATAACGGAAAGGGATTACATGTACAGATGTCGCATATTTGTTTTTGAATGAAGAAATTTCTGGTAATCGTAAAATTCCATTTGTATTATTTCCTCAAACTCATCATTAAAACATTTCTCTGCACAAGACAACCCTAAAAAGTAATCGATTTATTTTTACAATTAGAATTTCTATCCGGTTTGATTGATGAAAAGGTACAAATAGAAGAAATGAAATACGTATGTAAACAGAAAGCCAAAATTAGAAGATTATTCCAAGTGTAGAAGTAAGAAAATGACCTAAAATGTCCTTTCGACCGAAAAATCACCACAGATATCCTAACAAACACACCCCAAACGCTTGAAAACGTCGCGAACCAACATTGTTAATACCAAAACACTAAGTGGTTTTAGAGAACCCAAAGAAATCATAAAACCTACCAGGATTTATGAGTGAGCCTTTTAAATGTGTGACGTTGTAATGAGACGTGTGCCACTGTGCTTGGCCATGGAAAAAGAAGTCCTTCTCCAAGGTCGCACGAAAACGCCGGTCGCGCGGAGTAAAAAGAGAAAAAAAAACCGCTGGCTGCGGCGGACGAGCAGAATCCTCCGCAACAGCAGCAGCGGCGGCGGCAGCAGAAGTGTTGCGGGGTCTAACGCTCCATTAGCGACGCCTCGCGGCCTTTTTGTGGCGGGCGCCGGCGGGCGAAAGTGACACCGCTTGGAGGAAGGCTTAGTGATGGCGAAGTTTAGCAAAACGTCGATTCTTCAATACATCACCAAAGGGTTTTCGATGTGGATGAAGACATGGGCCAAAAAAAAATCAATGTTTAAAATGTCATGAAACATTTCAAAGTAGAATGTCCTAGTTGCTGGCCTGAATAGCGGAGGTCGCTGAGGCTGAAGGGCTGTAGCTGCCTCTTCTGGAAAGATTGTGGGTTCGAATCCTGCCTCAGGTATGGATGTTCGTGTGTGTTAGTGTAGTCCTTATTTTTTTCTTCCTATAGTTCCCCCAATCCCAATACAATCCCCTACAGTTCCCATTACAATGATGTATTAAAACAATCAATCACAGTGGTCACTACATGACCTAGTTGTTAAAAACCGACCTTAAAATAAGTCCTGGTTCTAATGCTATACATAACGTCAGTAGTAGTTTAAAGTATATTTTGCCTTAAATTTGATTATTAACATGATTTACTAACCAATGTTCTATGCGGTCAAGGTTCAGTTTGCTGTTTAACGATATTACCACGTGGAAAATAATCAAAAAAGTTAACAACACTGGAGAAAGGTAGCGAATAGTAAACGGTTTTGGGCCGCCAGGGATAGACAATGGCTGTTGTCAATGGCTGTTGATTGCGAGCAAACCATAAATAAAATAGTTACTGGAAATTTTATTTATTTCGTGAGATTTTTTTAAAATATCGATGTTTCTGCACAAATATATCGATCTGAAGAAAACACCTAAAGCAGAACATCAGTGTTATAATATGGATGTTTCTGCTCGAAAATATCGATTTTTTATTTTATTTTTTATTTTATTTTATTTTATTTCATCCCTAGGAGATCTTCTTGCTGCGGGATTCTCCCGCGTCGGTGGAGATGGAACGTGAAACCAACTCGAACAAGTATCGATCTATGAAAACATATTTAAGTTTTTAAAAAATACAAAGTTTAAGGGCGGAGCCTGGTGAAGGGCGCAACTTCCTGGTCCCTTGTTTGCTTGGTTGTTTCCGCTGATTTAGTTGGCTGGTTTGATTTGGTTGGTTGGTATGGTTAGTTATTATGGTTCATTTGGTTTGGTTGATTGATTTGGTTTTGTTTTTAATTTTCGTTGGTTGATATACTAGTTATTTTCGCGGACTGTTAGTCTATAGAGTGGCTTGGTTGATGGTTGATGTATTTGATTGGTTAGTTAGTTTGTTTTGAGTGCGATCCCATCCATCTGAAATCCCGTTCTTGGTCATGGTTGTTTGTCCCTTGTATTTAACAGACTCTGCAGCAGGTGTAGCAGGGGACTATTGCTCCATTAATGAGCCTCTGAGAGGATTATACTGCATCGTGTTTGCATGCACTAATGGCGCGAACTCGATGGGCAGAGCAGAGGCTAGGTCTCATTGTGCCAACCCCGTAGAAGTTATATTTTGTGGATCAAATTTATTTCATATGTGAGTGATATTTCTGCCAAGTTCGTAGACGTTTGCTAAGAGTAAGATAGTGAAGTTTGATACAATTAGCAAAATCCACTACAGAGATAGCCGAAGGCTCTTTTGAAAACCTTGGGAGTAGGTTGATATTTCAATTAGATCCATACCTTTGCGACCTAGCGAAAAGCTGAGGAAAAACAAATAAATAAAAAAAGTTTTATATGTTGGATGTATTTTTTTCTGTTCTTCATAGAAACATTCACCTTGGTGGGCGTTTCTATCCGTTTCTTACCCTTTGATTCAAATATAGACTAAAAAATATTCAATATTATAAATATATAATAACTCTATCAAATATAGTTGTTTTTTATTTTATTTTTATTTTGGGCTTCAAGAAAATGTGCGCTTATAGTCTCTTCCCCCATACGTCATATACAGTTTTTACTGTTTTTTTTACTAAAGAAATAAAAAAAGACTAATTAAGCAGATAGTTTTGAATCCTTACATTAGGAAAGGATAAAGGCGCTTTTACTCAACTCTCATCTCGTTTCGATAAAAAATCACTTTTGTTCGGAGCTCTAACCCAAATCTCAACCAGGAGAGGCATCCCATTCGAACCACTTGACTTCGCGGATTAATACAAAAAACGGACAATCCAATTTTATTCAGACGTTTCGCTTGATCTCCAAAATGTTTGAAAATCACGAATCCATATCGACGACCTTCGTTTTGGGGACGCTTTCCCAGTAACCCGCTGGGGGCGCTTTCGCAGTAATCCATCAGATTTATTCCGCCCCCTCTCCCCGACAGCCCCTTTCGTATTCATGGGCGGTGACCCTATCTTGCCCCCCCCCCGGCACGCCCCTCCAATTCGTCTCGCTTTATGACAGCTCGGCAGCGAAAGGGTGTCGGGCGACAAGGAGAATGGAGGGGGTTCCCCGTCAGGGTTGCCACGCACCGCATTTGTATTCATTCCGTGGAGGTGAATGAACAGTGTGTAAAACTATATTTATGTGTCCGTGTGGTTTGTCTCGTTTCTGAAACAATGAACGTCAACCGTAACATTGGAATTAATTGGTGGCTTCGTGGTTAATTAATGTTTGCATTATTTGTTAGCGTCCAGCTGTCACAGTAAGAGATTCATAGCTCAGCTGATGAGCGTCCACCCTCGTTACCAGACTCAGGTGCAGGTGCCTTGCTGTAAAGTAGCATTAGACGAATGTTTGGGGCTATATTTCATATTGTTTTCTTTATATTACTGACTTATTTCAGTAGCTAAAATTTTTAATTTTTATACACCACGCTTTAATTGTCGATTAATTCTAATGCTATTCATTATTTTACTTTGCTACAACAGGGTGCGGACGTCTAGAAATAAGAATTCTGTGAAATAGATTTTAAATCCTTCTAGCTTTTGCTTTCTTGTGAACGTTGAATAAGTTATGTGATGCTGCCAAAAATTAATGTCGAGATTTTGAGTCATACAAACGATTTGAGGGTTCCTGAAACCGAAAAAGTGTTCTATTAAAAGCGTCCTTGTGTCCGGCCGTTCGTGTGTCTGTCTTATTCATAATATGTAAAAAAGATTGGGTAATGCAAGTTTTCAAAATTGCAAAGATTAAAGTAAATATTCATATTTTGGTTATGTTCAATATTTCAAAATTATTTGGGGTCATACTTAGGGCTCCGTAAGATATTAACCTGGTCGTGTTTCAAATGTCATTTCAGTGAGCTGGGTTTTGGGCGTGTGTCATTCCTGGAGCGCTGGGCGGGAGGAAGCTCAGGGTGTGAGAGAGAGGGAGGAACGAAGAGGAGGGAGAGAGGCTGGCTGCAAGTGGAGGAGAGAGGGAGGCTGAATGGATGGGATAATGGGAAGGAGGGATGGGGAGGGTGGGATGGAGTGGAGAAAAGGCGAGACGGAGAGAGGCTGGTTGCAACGGGAGGGGCGAGAGTGGCTGAGAGGGGTGGGGTGACGGAGAGAAGGATGCATGAAGGGATATATGCTGGTTGCAGAGGGAAGGGAGAGAATGGTGGGAGGAAAGGAGGAAGGATGGAGAGAGGCTGGTTGCGAGGGGTGGGGACAAGAGAGTGGCTGAAAGGGTGGGGTGCAGGTAGAAGAGGGAGGAGAGAGCGAGGCTGGTTGCAAAGGGGAGAGAGTGGTGGGAGGAGAGGCGGAGGGTTGGAGAGAAGCTGGTTGCACAAGGAGAGAGGGAAACTGAAAGGGTGGAGTGAAGGGAGAGGAGGAGGAGGAACGCAAGTAGGAGGACCGGGGCACAGAGTAAAGATGTATCCTTAGTCTATGACTGGGGTAAGTATGGGATGGGAAAGAATGGATGGTTGGGAGGAGGGAGCAAGCAGGGCGCGTTGCCCCAGGCCGTGGCGTTCGTTGTCTCCCGCCCCGTCGCGTCCCGTCGCGCCGCGCCGCTGACGTCAGCGCCGGATGGGCGGGGGCGGGGGCGGGGCGCCCGCGTTCCCACAGCGCACGAGGCCCGGGGCCTGCGCGAAGCCCTGTGCGGAATGAGCAAACGCGCCCCCTTGGCCCCGATGCGGAGGGTGGATGTGTCCCCGTTGGTCGCTATTTACTTGTGCACTTTTTCTTGATGGTCGGGATTGGAATTCAAACAACCTGCAGGATATTATCGTTCATTTTAATTCACTGGCTTTTATTCGGCTGGAACAGACGTTGAAGAAATAGATAAATGAAAATAGTATGTATTCATTAGAGCTTTTTTCGAAATGTTGCTAAATTGGCAACACGGTAATATAACAAAGGCGACATCATCGGATCTTCTAGACTCTAGAGGATAGTTTTCTTTGTATCTTACTGGTAAGTTATACCTCAAGTACAATCGAAATACTTTGCATATACTGTTATAATTGTAGGTTTGTTTTGTAAAATATGATAATAAATTATATTGCCTCAGAACCAGTGTTGTGTACGAATGTTGATTTTTGTTACAAAACAACAAACCCAAAATCGGTAATGTCAATTACTGTGTCTTGTGAATAGCAGTTAAACTCAGTACGGTGCGTCCTTATCCCTACAGATTTGCGAAGCAGCTGTGCTGAGCCGATCCAAGCCGAGTATAAAGAAACCCTCACATTCGTTACTCAATAGATTCCTGCCTTGAATGCATTCTTATAGAATCACAACACTTTCATATCCTAAATAAAAAAGGTAATGTTAGAACTTGGTCACTATAGTGCGTCAACTGAAGGGCTATTTTACATCTGTACTACGTCATACTTATCAGCCTCGATTAGTTGCCTCGGTGCGAGCGAGTGTAGAATATTCAAATAGCACCATAATTCAGTAGAACTGAACCTAGGACGTCGGGTTAGAGACATATTGCTTGGCTACTTCCCTCTGAGATTGAATATAAATAGCAAAGAAAAACCATCGTGTAGCTCGTCAAATCATTATTTATTTTAATTCAGTAATAGAACAGCCAATTCAATCTGTAACAATTCATTATTGACCTAATCACAAAGCTCGGGAACATGGCTCAGAATATAACACCAAAATAACTTTTGCAGATTGACGCAACTTGATCCAGGTGGCCTCGATTCTTACTAATCATTCTGACACTGCAGTGAGAGCGGGAAACTTTTCGGAAGCGTGGATGATAAGGCATAAAAGGCAAGCGTATTAAATACAAATTGTCTTTGGTCTGGCATTATCCTACACAGCTGAGTGTATTTTCTATACCGTAATCTTTCTTTCGGAAATGAAATCGGCCTTCAACTTCCTGTATCTTCTGATTATGTACTAATAAAATAGATGAACTAACTGCTCGTTTACTATTCGCAGAAGTCATTTTCAACTGTCCTGTCGATTAGCCGTAATGTCCATGTCTATAAATTTCTTCCTTTCGAGATGACTCAAGCGCCATCATTTCTTCCTGGAAGATGTTTTCAATGCACAGAAAGACAGTGATTTCCTCTACCGCATGCTTAACGATTTTCTCACGACTATTTACCAGTTCCAGAACAGACACCTCTGACTTGTGAATCTTTAACGAACTGCTAGGAAATATCGTGTCGTGTCGAATGTTATAAAAACATGCAGTTTCGCGCAGACTCTCTATGAGTGATGATTTCTCGCAGTAATCAAGACGTTGACAGAGATTTCTGGCTAAAGGCGGTTAGCGAGTTCATTAAAGTTTAATCGTAGTATTTATTCACACGCTTTGATTTGAAGGCTTCTACAAAGTGTCAGATACATAATGTTGAAAATGTGGGCCGTATTTAGATGAGAAGTCAGCATCGGAGCTCGAATACCGACGAGGACCTGTTTCCTGTACATTTGAATTCTCTGACTGCTTCTCTTACGGTTTTTTTATTTTCTATTGTATCATTAAGAAAATGCATTAGCTCTCTTACGGTGTAAGACGAAGTTAGTATTGAAGTTTAAAAATATTAAAAAAGTAAACTTTGTGTCTGTTACAGTGTTGTTACAAAAGCGAAGAGCTTTGTATATTTGCACTCTTATTTAATTTGTTTAAAAACATTTTATTAAACAGTTAAGTTAGTTGCACATTATACTTTTTACGCAGTTTAATGCAGATCGTAATGAATTCTCTTTCTAAAGGATGCAAATCGCGGCCTATTTTGATACTGTTAATCAAAATAGGCAGTCTTCAGTGACATGACGATTAGTTTGTAGGGATTCTAGGGAGAATGAAAAACAGGTTGACTTATAATGAAACTTCTAAAAGAGAGGGACAACTACGGTCACGTAGTACGTTCACCTCTAGCTTGACGAGGCTGTTTTATCGAGTTATTTAGTCGGAAACTACATGTGAAGAGGCACTTTATATCTCCTTATGTCGACTTCATGGACATGCAGTGTTTGTGTTGCCATTAACCATCAATTTACCTACTCGCGAACTCTGGAGTACACTCGTGTATTCAGGTTTCATCGACAAACTGATTTTCCTCTTAGGTTAGGGGTGCACAAATAATTGAACCGAGTATGTGAAGCAGTTTCGGAATATTACTGAAAATAATAGATGGTACTATTAGTAATGTTGTAAGTCTCAGGTGTTAATAAATTATTAACTTTTTACGGTAACCATAATTTCATGATAATTATGTCATGCGGTTTTGTATATTTTAATGAGATAGGCAGAGAGAGAGAGAGAGAGAGAGAGAGATCACACGTAATCAAACATTCAAGATCAGAGGAAATCATAAAGAGTCCACTGAATAATAAAATGAGGATGACGGGATGTTGGCAATCATGTGTTCGTGTGAAGTGTAAAGAACCTTTTTGAATAATTCGTTCTAATACTAACATGAATGGAAGTGGTTCCGAATTATGAAGGCAGTATGTGCTGCTACTGTTAAATTCCCATAATGTCAATTCCTCTTGATTCGTGTTTGTTCGACTGAAGCCTGCCACGTACATGATATTGCACAATGGAAACATGAAGTTGGTTCACACTCTGCCAACTCAGATATCGGCCAAAATATCCATTAATCGTGATCACATGAGTGGTTTCGTACCAGAGGCATGTCACGTCTTCATTAGAGGAAAGTATTTTTTTTTCGAAATATCTCTTAACGTTGTAAATCGCTCCTGAGCAGGGAATCAAAAGTGAGTTCCTATCGTATAAGCTAAACTGCTTAATGATGTGCAAATACGCAAACTAGTGGTGTTAAAACAGCACAAACTTTCTCGCCCGCAAAATTACACGAAAAGTACTCAAATTTTCGAAAAAGTATATGACCATATTTCAAAACCTATCTTTAAGGAATACATTTCATGAAGGAAAAAATCTCTATCTTCATAATTGTAGTTGTAGGAATACGCCGAACAAATTTTAAACTTTTACAATTTTCGAAAAATCAGTGTTGTCAATGAACATGAGACTATACCGTTCTCTTAAAGGGACAGACCGACAGACGTTTTGCCGACAATCCATCTTTGTCTATCAAGGACCCACAAAACATGGATTCTGGCTACACCACGTGTTAGTTTTTTTCTAAATTTAGCAACTCGAATTATCCACTTTTTGATTACCAGGACCCTCTAATAAGAGTTTTCTGCCGAAAATTCTCTACTCCGAAGCGCAAAAGTAAAAAGAAAACCTGAAATGCCCTGTCGCATTCATAGTTCACTGTCGTATCTCACCAACAGCGCCTTCCCGTACTGTGTATTTGCATCAGCTGATGCGGAAGTAAACAAACAGCGCTGGCATCGCTACGGAGCGTTGCCCCTCCCCCCCGAACTGTATGCGGTGACGTCACCGGCTCTCGTCAAACAGTGGCACGTAGCGACTGGGCGCCGAGGACCTCTGCGCTCTGCCCGCAGGCCGATGCAGGGGGCCGTGCAAATAGCCTTTGCCGGATTGCGAGGGACTACTAATGAATGAAGGGGGAGATATAAGTAGGGATGGCAAAAAATCGATGTTTTTAAAACATCGATTTTTTTTCGAGCAGAAACATCAGTATTATAACATCGAAGTTATCTTAAGATCGATGTATTGGTCCAGGAACATCGATGTTTTGAAAAAAAATCTCATGATGGAAGCATATTTTTATTGTCTAATTTTTTCGTGGATTGTCGCAATCAACAGCCATTGACAACTATTGTCAGTGTTGTCGATCCCCAGGCGGCACGAAATCGTTTTTTACCCGCAACCTTTCTGCAGTGTGGTTACATTTTTGACTATTTACGAGTGGTAATAACGTTAAAATTATTTTGAATCTTGAATACGTACAACATTGATTAGAAAATTAGGATGACAATAATATTGAGGCAGAATCGTGTTATGTATCACATTAGAATCAGGACATTTTACTTCGATGATTTATGATTGAAAGTGAAAAATGGAAAAATTGCAAAACACAATGTCCATTATTTTTTTATTTCCTTCTTGACATTCAATTAACTTCATTATTAATATATTTCTTGTATGTGAGCAAACAATAAAATATAAGGCATTTAATTAGGTACTATTTTAAAATGGAAACAGGATGAAAAAATACCATGATTCATCATATTTAAACATGGATATTTTAATCATCGATGTTTTTCATCGACATCGAAAATCTTTTGGTGATGTATCTAAATATCGATGTTTTTGTCGATGTTTTCATCGACATCGAAAATCTTTTGGTGATGTATCTAAATATCGATGTTTTTGTCGATGTTTTCATCGACATCGAAACTTTTCGGTGATGTATCTAAATATCCATGTATCGATGTCTGAGCAAAAATTTGCCGTCACTAGCTGGAAGGCGTCAGTGTCCCGAGGCCGACACCAACCGCCCCCGCAAGGTCGCGCTGTTGCAGCTCCTCTCCTCCTTGCGCTTGGCACGCGAGCGCCTCAAGCGGCGGAAGCGAGAAGCTGTCACGCGCGCCACAATGCCGCCGCCTCTTCCACCGCCGTGATGAATAGACGTCGTTAGATGCATTTGTAATGTTAACTTTATCGCGAGGTAAAGAATGGTAGATGGGTAATGAGGAAGTGCTGGGGAGATTGGGGGAAAAGAATGGAGAAGGAAGGAGCGCTGCTAGAAAAAAATGAACGTGTGGTATTTGATGAGAAAAATACATGACCTTAGAAGTATTCGAAGGCAAGGACCAAGGCCGCAAAAAGATCTGTAGAAAAGTGTTGAATATTTAGAGGAGATTTCACGACCAAAATAGGGAAGGCAGCAAACTACTTGAAGAATGCTTTTAAGAAAACCCCATAAAAATAAAGCCGGGTTAAATTTACTTACCTCTTGTGAATCTAAGTTCTCACAGCCTTCTTTTTTCCATTTTCGTATCAAATTTGTCGAGGGTTAAGGATCAATTTTATGTAACAAGCGATATCTCTGCCGTTGTGGAAATAAAACAATTGCTTGTCCGATCATTAAATTCCGTGGATTGTTTCAAAAGTTCTGAGAGCGGAAAGAAACCACGAAGATCTCCGGTGGAAAACACAACTCTTCCTTTGCGCAATCTGATAAAAAATACCAGACTTTCTGGGATCCGGTCGTAAAATGAAACGGTGTTTAATTGCCCAGTATTATACTACCAGGCAGCTTGGACCTATACTAGGCGATGGTTTTTGTTCTCCTGATTGTCTTTACAATTTTCTTATAGATCGGTTTAAGAGTGTAATGTTTTAACTGCAACCTTCTTCAATTTGTTTAATTACAGACCTGTGTATTAATGTATTTTAATAGACTTTTAAAGTCAGTCTAAAACAAGATATTGAAGATGCGTTCCTAAAATAAAAGCTGAAAATATCTGAGAGTTGGACACGATGTCCATTTTTGTCCAAAATGAAAATTGTTGGCACAATCTTATGGATTTCTTGTCCTCTACCCAGAGGTATACAAGACGATGTCATACATCAAGAACTGGCAGAGCTACAGTGCTTTCAAGTAACACCAACTCTACAGTAAATTATCTCTAAACAGCTCTCCTGTAAAATTTAGTAAATGTGACGTAGTGTTCGATACCTCCGACTCACAGATATTTTAACATAAAATAATAAAATATTTATGCAATTATTCATTCACCGATAGGAATGAACTAATTTGAAAGAACTGTGGATAGTTGTTCATTCTAAATTCTGTATCTCAAAAATTGTTGAATAGGTTAGAGCTCCGAAGCTTCAGAATCCACCACTGCAGTAAAGTTTCATCAAAACCGGGCATTCGAAATTCCGCCTGTCATCAGCCTGCGAGACTCCCTTTCTCCACCGCCCGCTCCCTTTGTGTGCGCCGTGCACGTGCACGTGCCACTCTGACGCTCCCCGCCGCCGGCGCCCCGCCCCTTCGCTGTCGCCGCGTCCTCTCCACGTGCCGCCGCGCCGCCCCCCGCCGCCGCCGTGCCGCCGCCGCCCCCCCGCCGCCGCCCCCGCCGCCGCCCCCGCCGCGCCGCCCCCGCCACCGCCCAGCCGCCCCCGCCGCCGCACCGCCCCCGCCGCCGCCGCACCGCCCCCGCCGCACCGCCCCCGCCGTCCCCGCCCCGCTGCCCCCGCCTCGCTGCCCCCGCCCACGCTGCCACCGCCCCCGTCACCTCCGCCGCCGCCCCCCGCCGCCCCCGTCGCCGCCGCCGCGCCGCCCCCGCCGCCACTGCCCCCGCCGCCCCCCGCCGCCCCCGCCGCCGCCCCCGCCGCCCCCGCCGCTCCCGCCGCCCTCCCCGCCAACCCTCACCGCCGCCGCCCCCGCCGCCGCCGCTGCTGTCCCGAGTCGGCGGCACCTGTCCTCTCCGGCGGGATGGCCCTGTCCCCGCCCGACTGGGAGCGTCCTCGCCTGCGGTCGGTGACGGGAACATTGACGCGCAGGACAATGAGGACGGCGGTGTGAAGCACGGAAATTTGTGCGCGAGGGAATATGTGGAATAGCGAATGTCCTCGATCAATGGCGTAATTAGGGGGAGGGGCGATCCATCCCAATTGACACCATTAGAAAATTTTATAGTATTTTGGATATTCTGAATTACGTATTGCTTTTAATATATTATAAATAAAAGTCATGTACAAAGATTTATGTATTTTTATTAAATATGTATAAACTATTCATTAATATTGTTATATTTAATATACTCGTATGGGGGAGTGATACCATTAGTTTTGCTCCAGGTGACACCACCTGAAGCTACGCCACTGTCTTCGATGCGATAAAGAGAAAATGATCAAAATTTCTGAGGAGGTGGAAATAGTGTATTATGTAACTATATACGATTGTTTAAAATATTAAGCTTTATTGCATAAGTACATGTTTTTGAAAACGAGCCATGTAAAAACGTAGCGTAAAGCCAGCTAAAAACGTAGCGTAATACTTATCATTTCAGGGTAACAAATTTTGTGCATCACTAATCTCATTGATATTCAAATAATGTATTACATTCTCAATTGACTACAATCGTGATATCGTCCTAAATGAAATATCAAATGTTGATTGATCGATAATGATTTCCTCCGCCTACGAACCAATTTGTTCCCTACAAATACATGTTTATGTGCTGAACCGTATCTCCTGTGTCTCCAACCGCCAATACGTATTCCGTAATAATCCTCTCATTTCGAAAGATGCCTATCTCCCGCGCGTTCCCCTGGAGACAAAGCTCTGGCTCGTAAATCCGCAAGGCCCCCTGCTGTTGTAGGGTTGGCAACCCCGCGCGTCCACGGCCCCCTCCGCGTCCCCTTGTTTCTCCATTGCGTCAATTAGTACCTGTTACCGGCGCGGGCGGTGTTTGCAGGAGCGTTTGCATTCATTGCGATCGACGCGTTGGCCGTGAGCTGCCAATTTGTGACCTCGCCGCCCCCCTGCCTCCCGACCGACAGACTCGTTGCGACCCTCGGCAGAGGAGAGGAGATGAGAAAGGAGGGCTTTGGGGGGCTCATTCCGAATGCACCCACTGGTTCTGAGTTTATCGCGCTGTGTACTCTGAGCTAGCACTGGGGTTCTGACGATTCGTGCTGTCGAAGAGATGCGTGTCGGTGTACTGGCTATCAGTGATACACGTGATAATTCTTACCTTTGATATGGTGTAGACCAGTGGTGTCAAGGTCTTCTACTGGTGGCAGTGGCACGCGTCGTGGCACCGCAGCATGACACGAGCTTCTCTGCGCAACTAGAGTCGGGAAAGGGGACGAGTAGTAGGAACCCTGCTGTTTTACAATAGTGATGGCGTTGGTCTCTGGTGCCGGGTAATGAACTGTGTGGAGGGGCGATTTCGTCGTGGCACTCGTGCCACGGACTCCCGCTCCATCGACCTTGACAACACTGGTGTTAACAATAATATATTATACCTTATTTCTCGAGGTAAAAGCTTTCACACCGGTGGAATATCACCCTGAGGCTCTTAGAGTTCGTGAATTTAATTGTGACTAAACTTTCAGTAGAGTTCGGAGATAGGTAGCCAATGCGTACGTTGGCAGTCTGCGTGATGTCTGATTAAGACGTGACTTTTGATGCGTGACTTAGACACGTCTGACACCTGACTTGGACACTCGTGAAGCCTGACGTATACACTTCTGCCGCCTAAATTAGATACTTTTGACACTTGACTTAAGACACTTCTGACGCCTGACTTGGACACTTCTGACGCCTGACCTGGACACTTCTGACGCCTGACTTGGACACTTCTGACGCCTGACATATACATCTCTGACGCCTGACATATACACTTCTGACGCTTGAATTAGATACTTCTAACATTTGACGTGAGAAACGTCTGACGCCTAACTTTGACACTTCTGACGCCTCACTTAGAAACTTCTAATGCCTTACTTAAGACACTTCTGACGACCCGTCTGACTACTTATATTCTTGTATCATCAGATGTAGACCGTGTTGCAAATGTTTCGCAACTTAAATTAAAGATTTCGATCTCTGGTTACCCGAGTGTCGCCAGGTCGCACAAACATTGCGCCAGATGCAGCACGAAACCATCCGGTAATGAAGCTTGTAACAGTCTCGCGAATCTACTTCGTTATGATTCGCAAATTTCTGATTCCCTCTCCCCTCTCCCCTCGACTCTGGACTGGGACTGCCGCAACTCTCGTCAGATGAGATGATGTTTATTCCGAATGCACTTGCATGTTCTAGGTTTATCGTTCTGTATTATTCCCTGCAGTGACACTTCAATGAGAAAAATAATTGTGATTCCTGTATCCTGCATGCAGGCGGCGAAATGCAGTCCAAACTGGTAATTAGTTTGGTATTGCAACTTAGACATTTATTACATGACTACACACATCTCACATATTCAGCCATCAGTTCTGGCTAATATTTCCGTTTCCAAATAAACACGTTATTTCTAAGGTTACGTTGTACGGTATTCAACTTTTTTTCCCCCAATGTATGATTCCGTGACTTCCTGGGATTACACCAGACATGGATATTCGAGCCCAGATCACAGAAGCACTCGGATGCCGTTTTAATAATATCGCAGAAATACGTTGCGATTATTATTGGTCCAGTGAGCTATCGTTTCGGAGCATCTGCATATATGATTCTCACTAGAACGGCAGAGATCTCTGAAATGTGCGGTCCGATGTAATATCGTTCTTTATAGCCGAATGAAATTACAATTTTAGTCACATCTGGCGATGTCAGAGGCCTTAGCGATGACTGTGGCAGTGGCGATGGCGGTGGCTGTGGTAATGGTTATGGTGATGGTGGTGGTTATAGTGGGGACGGATAACAATTTGATGTGGTGACGAAGGCGGCGATGGCGGTGGTAACGATGGTGGTAGTGGTGAAGGCAGAAGTGGTGGTGGTATCCTTTCGGTGGTGCTGGGAGTGTACCCCTCTTGTGGTGAGAGTGATGGGAAGTAGTGGTAATATCTGTGGCTGTGGTGATGGACGGGGGTGTAACGGGGACGGTACCGATTGCTGGTTGGTTTTGTGATGGGGTTTTGAACCACCGTGTTTGTAGTTTTGTGATGGCGCAGGCGGCGGTGGCAGCAGTGCTGGTAATATTGGTGCTTGTAGTGGTAGTAGTAATGGTGGTGGTGAGGGCGGAGGCGGGTCAATGGTGGTGGTGGTAGCGGTAGCGATGGTGGTGTTGGTGTTGGTGGTGGTGTTAGTGTGTTGGTAATAGTGGTGGTGAATGTGGTAATAGTGATAGTGAAAATGGTAGTGGCGGTAATAGTGGTGGTGGTGGTAGTAGTTGTAGTGGCAATAGTGGTGTGGTCGTGGAGTTAATAGTGATGATGGTGGTGTTCGTTATGGCGGGGGGTGTACGTACGGTTATGTCTGTGGCTGTGGCGGTAACTACTGATGATTGCAGCTGTAACTGCGACGGTGACAAGTGATGGCTCTAGCTGTAACTGCGACGGCGGTTGCAGTGGCTAGAGATTCTGTAGCTGTGTTTGCGGCGGTGGGGGCGTAGCTGTAACTGCAATGGCGGTTGCAGTGACTAGAGATTCTGTAGCTGTGTTTGCGGCGGTGGGGGCGTGGCTATGGCGGTAACTAGCGATGACTCTTGCTGCGACGGCGGTGGCGGTGACTAGAGATTCTGTAGCTGTGCTTGCGGCGGCGGTCGCTTCCGGAGGCGGGGTCAGGCGTCTGTCTCCGCCCGCGTCGGCCGTCGTCGTCTCGTTTCTCTGCTCGCGCGCCTGCCGACGTCGGCGACGCCGTCGCCGCCGGGCAGTTTCTCCATCGGCGCCGCGGCGTCGCGACGCCGGCGCAGCGTCCGCCGCGGGCCGCGCATGCCGCAGACGACGCCGGCGCCTCGCCCTCGGCGACGCCGCCCGTCTCCGCCGTCGCGGCGCCGGCGCCGCGGCGCCGCCCGGACGTGGTTAGACGCCCGCCGAGCCCGGCAGGTGGCCGCTGTGGGCGGTGGGGATTCAGCTCAAGGCAGAATTTTCTTCCCGAGAATGGGGGGGAAAAGAAATATGCGGAAATGCGCGGCATTCCGAAACTTTTCACCGGGGGAGGTGGCTTAGGGCATCAACTGATGTCTCTGCAGTGCCTCTGACCGGGAGGTCCTAGGGTTCCACTCCTCACCCCGCCCCCGCCAAGCAGATTGGCCACGCCCACACACCACACAGCGCTTGCTCCAGGCAGCGGAGACGCACCGGCTGAGGTGGCTCAGGGCATCAACTGATGTCACTGCAGTGCCTCTGACCGGGAGGTCCTAGGGTTCCACTCCCCACCCCGACCCCGCCAAGCAGATCGGCCATGCCCGCACACACACAGCGCTTGCTCCAGGCAGAGGAGACGCACCGGCTGAGGTGGCTCAGGGCATCAACTAATGTCACTGCAGTGCCTCTAACCGGGAGGTCCTAAGCTCGAGTCCTGACGGTGGCAGGATTTTCTACACTAGCTACACAGCTTCGTCGAATTCAGCCGCTGTTCAGAGGAGAATTCTCACTGCCGGCAGCTCTGATCGGTAGTTTTCTGTGATTTCTCCGATCAACACCAGGCGAATACTGGGGCAGTACCTCCACATACAGGTCACGGACCGCGTGCCGTCATTCCTTCCCTTTCTTGACCTATCCTCACCCCCTTACTTCCACACATACTAACACGCACCACACTACCACATATGCTGGGAGATTAGTCGGGAGCTTAGAACTTGTCCAGGCTGTGGCGGGGCCCCGCTGGTGCGAGATACCTGGTTAGGGAAAACATCTCTAGCCGATGGTTTGTTGGCGCCGGTACTCACCATCTAGCGGGTGAAGATCACCGTCACCTCCCGAGAGGAAACATAGTCACTTACGGGACTAATGACCATAGCGGTTGACGCGCCTGGGAATCACTAACCAGCCAACCGAATGTTTTTCTCCTCTCAGTATTAAACGAGTGAACAACTGATATTTTTCAAAAAAGTGCACCTCATCATTTAATTATCTAAAATTGAAGGATAAATTGTAATTTAAATCTTCAGCTTCAAAATTGGAGGTGAGGGACAGGTTAGAAATTAAATCTGAATTTTTATAATTTTCAACATTTCTTGGGTTTTAATGAAAATAAGAATATTATTTTTCTAAATGGTCTTTCGAGCAAAAACTTTCAAGAGAAAAAAAAAACATTTTTCAGGAAATTTTGAAAATATCACAGGACTTTCAATTAAATTATCCCCCAAAATTAAAATAAATATTAATGATCTCCAGAACACCTCAACTAGGCTTGTTGACCAAGTTTTAGCTAAAATGCTTCCAGACTGATAGCGTTGTGCGTCCTAAGGTGTTAGCATATTTGGAATGATGAACATGTGTGGTGAAAAGAGAAATGGTAAATTGGACTGATTGTGATTAAGTGAAAAGTGTGTAGTTATGGAGTAAACGTTCACGATGCTACGACAAACTAAATATCAGTTTGGGTCGTTTTGCACTAACTCCTTGTATGTGGCAAATAGGAATCTGTTTTCTGGAAACAAATATTTTTCTCATGTAGCCACTTCGCAGTGGCTAATGTGTCCGGCAAATGTCCGAAGTGAGGTTTGAAGCTGTTCCATCCGCCAACTTTATCCACTCATTTTGGACAATATGGACATCGTCTGGCTAATTCTCCAATTAGCCGCACTCCGACTTCTTCATACACAAGTAATTTAAATCGACGCGCAGAAATAACAAGAATTCGGGCGGAAGGTTTTACTGAGCATAATGCCTCGTCATAAATCTAAATAGGAACACGCATTTTTAATACTTTTCATTACTTTGGCGATGACCAGTTGAACGGCGTTCATAAATTAAACATTCGTTGCATTTACAAGACGCGAAAACAAACACTCTGTGGACTGGCGGAGTGTGTATTTAAGGAGTCATCACTTTCCCTAGTCGGTGGCCAGTCATGTGGAACGGCCGTCATCCTAGTGCTCTGGTGCTGAAAAGGTAGGTGGTGCCCTGGCACCACCTGACCTCCTAAGCCGGACGCAGTGTGCGACTGTAGAAACGGAACTCCTCTAGAGATCGGAGGCGGAACGTGTTTGATTGATGAGCTCCTGTGTTTGGGAATATTTTGAAACGAAACTGTTTTCTCCTTTCTAGTTTTCGCAACCATACGTGGTCTACACCGCCGCCACTGACATTGAGGACAACGTGATGGTCTTCATCGTATTTGCCTTATTCAGCCATAACATCATCTTCGTTGTAACAAAATTAAATTTTAGGTTACCTGACATCGAATTTGTTTTATTAATAACATTTTTTCTTGATAATTTTTATTGGGCTTAGTTATTGCCATCTGGTAACCTTGGCTTCAATCCTAAGGTTCGCTTCTTCCAGTTGGATAGTACTTTCATATAGATTTTGCGATTATATTGTAATTCATTATTTTTTATGCTTTAATTTCCTGTGCTTGTCAGTTATTGGTAAAAATCTTATCCGTAATAAACATTTGAGACGACTGATAATGAGAAAGAAATGAGCGACGTTTCTGTTGCTATTTACAAAATGCACAACCATTATCAACCATGAATTTCACAAGAAATGCTGAGGCAAGAGATATGACTGATGATCTGTTTCTTTTGGAGGGAAACGAAGGAATTTCAAGGCATCTTTTCTGGGCGTAACACAATTTTTTTGTTTCCTACCACGTGTTGCTGTGATTTTTCAGTTTTTTGCTCTGCATCAATTAGGATACATGCAGACCACTATCGCTGTCCGGCTATCGCATGTCGCAGAATAATTTTTCATGCACGCATCCGTTGACATCTAAAGAAGAAGAAGAAAATTACCATTACCGTGTGTGAAACTGGGAATGTGTATTGCTGAGACACGTGTGCACGCACAAACACAAACTCACACACAAGATAGAGAACCCAGAGACTGACCCACAGCTACCAAAGAACTGCAACTTTCAAATCTTTGAAGTGAGGTGATGCGATGCTTTTGACGTGATTGCCTGAGAACTGATTGCCTGACGTGATTGCCTGACTGCCTTACGCACCACAGCTACCAAAGAACTGCAACTTTCAAATCTTTGAAGTGAGGTGATGCGATGCTTTTGACGTGATTGCCTGAGAACCTCTCCCCTTTATTTGCTGGAATGTTAGCAATGTTTTTCAATGTAATAATTATTATTTTACATGACTCCGGCTCATGTTACGAGAAAGGCAGTGCTACTAATTCTTGCCTTGTTTCTTTTCTACTTTTTTTCACTCTTTCTTACCCTTTTCCTCTTTTCTACGTTTTTCTCCCTATTGACTTGTCTCTTCGTCCTAGTCTTGCAGCTCTTCTTCTTAACTGTTTTTATTTTACTTTATTTTCATTTCTCGAGCCATCGTAATACCTGTCTTCCCTTCCTTTTGTGTGGTGTTCCAAAGCGACGTCTTGCGCACGTGCGTGCGGCGTGCGTGCGGGGGCGTCCTTGGGCGCTGCGGGGGCGTGAGGGTCCTCCAGAACACCGGGCGACTCCTCCCCGCCCCTACGAGCGACGCTTCTCCGCGTCACTCCGCTCCGCTCCTCTCGGATCGCGCGTGTTTGGTTTGAAAATACTACAGGCCCCCGTAGCTCTGCCTCTTGCTCGCGGTCTGTCAACAGCGCCGGCCAGGTACGCTCCCTGCCACGAAATGTGGTTGCGGAGGCTTCCGCCACTGTCGGCTGTTGAATCTCTGTCCGGGATACGTATTTCACATCGCTGCTATTCGAAGCGAGACGAGTTTCCTGTCTGCGGTCTAACTGGTCGCTGGATGGGGCGCGATGAACATATCCTTCCTTCCGACGAACGGATGGGTCGCCCATTTAAACGTAATGCTCAGGTGACTCTTACCGTTAAGTTGGTAATATTATCCACATTTATATAACTACTATGTGTATAGTACATACTCCATGCATATAGAAAGGAGCGGTGTGAAATACGCATCCACAGGCATGAATCGTGTGTACGTCGCAGTGGCTGATATTTCGGTCGATGTATTGAGGCCTTCATCAGAGTTACAATGCAGTCCGATGGCTAGCGCAGTCGCTTTATCTGAGAACTGCATGCGTCATTGGTTAAGGAAGTGACCTGCCAATAATTGTCGAATTGCCAAATTACGAGATACTGCTTAAAGTGACGTCAAATTTCTCCGAGGGATTTGACGAATACTGCGTGATTGCTCGCCATATCCCTGTTAGACGACGTGTTTGGTGGATATTCGCTTTCTTTGACGTGCGCGTGCGAGAGGTCGAGCATCGAAAGACTGGCGCTCGACATAGAGCAAGCAACTCATTCACATTGTTCGGAAGTCGGCGAGTAGTCGCTCGCCGAATGCTGAATACGTGGTGTGCCATGTTTAGTGAACATTACCCCAACGCGAATCAAGACATTGTGTGGTACCCAAGACGCCCATGTCTGATCTGGTCTTCTAACGTTACTATAGAGCTATATCTACTTTCATTAGAGTAGTTGACCAGCGGAAAGTTTTTTACCCTACAATATATTAAGGAACACATCCTTATCTTTCTACATGGAGTGTTGCACAATCCCCACTTGTGAGCTCCTCCGTATGCATATCTGGAGGAAAGTAAATTTGCAAGGCGTGTTGTAGGTTAGCGTCGAATGTCACGTTCTAGTAGGTGAGGTTCCAGGTATCACTTCCAGAGATATAGCATTCACTACACTTACTGGACTAATGTTCTGAGTAGTTGTCGCCACGGAAGCAATGCTCACTTTCATGCTCCTCTTTTCGTTGTTCTCTCGTACACGCATTTTTATCAGTTACCCATTCTTATTCATTGTGCTAGCACGTATTTCCTCCGAGTTTCCCGGAATTGTAGATAACCATTTTTAGTGGTAGGATTTATGTTTTAAATGCTACCGCTTCGTTTTCTTGTAATTCGCTCATTTCTCCTCTCATTAATTCTTCACTGTAATTTCCGTCGGAAATTGGAGGGAATAACGATATTTTTCGTGATCCCAACCATTCATTCAGGTAATCGCGTACGAACATTTACAAGCTCCCGGAATGTTGCCTTATAACTCAATGCGTCGGATCCTTATTTCATTATTTTTGTCCCAAGAAACGTTGTATGGCCTTGCTGCGACACGTGTATAGTGTGCCCCGGAATACTTTCTCTCGCTACTGTGCGGAGAAAGTGTAAGGTTTTTTTCCGTAATCCTCTTTGAAATGTGTGTTCCCGGTAATTGGATAGAGGGGAAACGATGCATCTTGTGGTTGACCTCATAACTCCGGGGGGCTTAAGTGATACTTCTTCGGTTTCCGCTGTTCTAGGAATGAGGAGCCGGAATAGAGTCGAATAAGCCACGACGTCAACGACGAGCAAGGAGAGAGTTTTTAAAAGATTATTTTATCTGTCTATCATCTCCAAACTAAACCGGGGTAAGTAACCGGATTTCGTATCAATGCAATGTCCGTGTTGGGACGTCGTCGGCTATTTGCTAGAGTCCTGTCGTATTTATAATTCTTGTAATTTATGAATTAATAATTATCTAGATAATATCTTACATTTATAGTTGTTTGCCGTTGTCTTCCCATGCTGTGAGGATACAAAAAATGCTTAGCATCATTCCCTAGTTAATTGACTGGAACATTATAATCCCCGTGTTTGAATTGCTGATTTATCTAGTCTTTGTACTTGTAATTGAATATTAATCTTTCAGTTCATTTGGATTTACTTAAGATACAACACTCACGTCACGTTTTGTATTAATCTCTTGTTCCATGCAAATCAAAGAAATGAACAGAACGTGTTTTTTAGATGAAAATATTTATCTTGAAAGTATATCAGCTGAGCTATCTGAAAATAAAGTATTTAATTATTCATGATATTCGCAATTAATGAGTTTTGGAGAAGAGGATTATCTTTTAGGTGAAACATCTCATAACTAAGATACATCCTAACTCGTATTGTTATCTCTCAGTGGCAGCTAGACTACTCAATAAAAGCAATTACTCGTACAAACACAAAAATCTTAATCTCAAATAATAGCCTTCTGTAACTATTAACGTTACATTACGTCAGTCTATAACTCAAGCAGTTACTTTATCCAAATACGAATCGAATTACCCTCAATGTTAAAAACTCTAATAAAAGAAATCAACGGGTAATAATATAGAAATAATTAAATGTAAACAATTCAACAATTCAATGCAAACAATTCAACAATTCAATAGCAAACTATTCAATAATTCAATAGCAAACAATTCGAAAGAAATAATTCAACAGCGCAATATCAATAAGGTAGTCGTTTTGTGGCTTCCAAACAGCAGGAAACTGATGACGGCTAAGCCATCGAAAGCTGTTCTTATAATAAACAATATTGTTGGCAATGACAACTTTAATTATTTAATTTTAAATACCAACAACAACTCGCCGCAAAAATCAATGGTCAATACCAAACCTGAACGTAAGTTAAAGACCAACCGATTTGTAGTAACTCCCACAATCTCTTACGCCGTACGTCTTCATCAACCCGCGATGTTGCCAACTAACGCACGTTTTACACCACCAGTCTCCAGGCGCCGTGGGGGGCGGCTTTGGGGAACCCGCAAGAGACGTGCCATGCGTTCCCAAAATCTACCCCTCCGGGGATGTGTTTGATCACTCGCGTCCCAGGCGATTCGTTGCAGCGCGTTTACGACGGAGATAAAAGGGAAAATGCGGCGGCGGAAGAGGGGAAGTCGACGAAACACACAGCGAGCGTGTTCTGCGGGGCCGTTCTGTGCCGCTTCGCTGGACATATGGGTTTGGAGATAAATCGCGAAGGAATGTGATAAGAACTGGGGAAACGCCAACTCGGTGATTGGATTGTTAACGTGTGTGGTTTCGCGTTGATTCCGTGCTGATGAATGGTTATCACCCCGTGTGGGACTGAAAACACGAATACTTAAATCAACAAGAGTATTCTGTAGACTAATTCAATTTGTGAAGAAAAAAAAGTATGATTTTTATTATGAGCATTGTACGAAAGTCGAAATTCAGTTGAAATATTACTGTAATACACGGCTGTGGATTTTATGAAATAATTTAGAACAAAGCAGGAAAATTACATGAAGAGTGGATATGATGGATACGACAGGGGTGATTGTTAAAGAAATACGCCTTAATGAACCTTGCTTTATTGGTGATCTATTGTTAACATTCCTAACATTTGAATGAAAAGCGTCATTGCCAACATTTTTATTTATTATAACATTCGATGATTCAACCACTACATCAGATCTGCAACGAAACACAGATTTAAAATATTAAACAATAAAACAGTGTAAAAAGCTAAAATGGTTCGGAAGTAAATGTAATTCACAAAAAACATTTTGATTGTAATGTAGTGGTAATAAACATAATAACATATATAACATATATAAAAATGGCAATAGGTCTTGCTAGAAACCAAAGGAAAGTGTATCTAGAATTACTTTACTCCTTTCTCGGTGGATTCGTTTTGAATGCTCTCATTGGGTTTGTCTTCGCCACCAGTTTTTTCGAAGTCGCGGAACCTGTGTCGTCTTCATTCCCGTCTTTGTCCACCCATCGGCAACCGCCGGCGCATGCCGCTGGCGTCTGGCTGACCTCGAGGACACAAAGACGGGCGCCCCGCGCAAGAAACGAACCCGGGCCCTGGCGGTCGCAGGCACAGAGTCAGGCTGTACTTGTAGACCGAAATATACGAGTACGCGGTTCGTTAAAAGGTTCTTCGTACTTTCTTTAGTTGAAGTGTGGGTCTCTAAAATTAATCTTGTTATTACGAAAAACTCTCTGTAGCGATCACATTCCATGCGTTTAGTTGGTTTACCTTCCAATCCATACTTGAAAATCCCTGGATTTACGGGTCGAAATAGGTATTTAATTCATTAGTCCGTTATTTGTGATATTGACCTATACTATTCCATTACTTTTCCACCAATAATACTTTCTACTAAAAAAAGCATATATAAAAAACAATGAAAATTTCGCTAAGCTCCCTTCACCATCTGGCAGAGAAAGATGGTATCACTCGGGAGACGAATTGAATTTAACTAGAGCTCAGTTAGATTACTCCTTTATGCTTGATAATCTTTCAGAAATGCTTGATGATTGAGCAGCATCAAGCATTTCCAGCAACAAATCTACTAACATGGGACAGTCGACTTCACTTCCCTTCAGAACTATTTTTCCATCCTTAAAAAAATCCACATCTTTGATCGTCTTTGAACCCGCGAACTTGATTGTGACAGTCCGGTATACGCTAACCGTTCCACCACCGAAGCCGCGAAGTCCCTTCGCCTGTCGCTGTGCCCGCCGCTGCAGCGTGGCCGGCGCTATATAAGGGCGCGCGGCGGGTGCGGCGTCGCGGGGCGGTTTTTCGGACGACGTCGGCGGCGACGAGGCTGCGTCGCGACGCGCAAGAAGCGGCGCGGCGCGATCGTCGTCTGTCTCCGCGGCACCGCCGCCCCTCGGAGCTTCGCAGCCTCGTGGCTTGTCTCGTTGGCGATCGCTCGGGCGCTATGGGTGGACTTTTAGATAGAACTCTCTCAGTTGCAATAGAAAATCAAAATTCTAACCCCCGACCGATTACTGCCGGACTACCTCAAGGATCACCTCTCTCTCCGTTACTTTACAACTTGTATACAACAGATATGCCTACATCAAGATTCACTGACATGGCCCAGTTTGCAGACGATGCGATAATCTACATGTCCCATTTCTCTATTAATTACATAGACACCAAAGTTCAACAAGCCAAAGCAAAATTAATACAGTTAAAACAACTCTTAAATCACAGTAATCTCTCACTAAGTAATAACATCATCTTATATAAAACCATCATAAGACCTCTTCTTCTGTACAATGTGGAATTTGGACAAATGCGGGTAAATATCACGTCAACAAAATACAGATAATTCAAAACAAATTCCTAAGAACCATCACTCAAGCCCCTGGTTTATTGCCAATAAGCAATTACACCAAGAACTTAACCTTTAATCCCATCGTACACAACGTAGCCTTCCTTGCCAATAACTTCTATTCCAACCTAACCCTCATCAACCAAGATAGACACATTACCATTGGTAAATATAATGAAACCCCAACAAGAATGAAAAATAGATATTCTATCCACTCATTTCTAAACATTTTTGCAAGTATTAATGACTCTTAGAGGTGCTCGGTGAGATCCCCTCGCCAATTGTTGTATTTAAAGATTTAGATTAGAGTAAACTAGGTGTAAGTCAACAAAACAAATGGAGAGTTGTAAAAACTGAACTTTGTATAACAATCCTATATAAAATAAATAAATTAAAAAAAGGGTGGACTATCCGTGTCCTTGACGGCAGGGCATCAATTGATGTCACTGCAATGCCTCTGACACCTAGGGTTCCACTCCCGACGGTGGCAGGATTTTCGACACTAGCTTGTCAGCGACGTCGAATTCAGCCGCTGTCCGGAGGAGAATTCTAGAGGCACACTGCTCTGATCGGTTGTTTTCGGTGGTTTCTCCGATCAACACTAGGTGATGGCTGGAGCCATACCTTAAAAAACGGCCACGAACCGCACGTGATCTTACACACTCCCGTGCATTTCATTACCACACATGCGATAGACCAATCGAGAGTTTGAAACTTGTCCTGGCTGGGGCAGTGCACGCGAATAGGACATACTTGGTTGCGTTGCAGTCCGTAGACTGTTAGCAGAACACATAACAATATTTTCTATTACCGTCTAACGGATGCTTCTGTTTTTATTAAAGGAAATTTATTGTTTAATGTTTTGGGAGGAGAAATGAAATGTTGCTAAAATTTGTTCTTTCTTTTACAGGTGAGTTTTCAACATCGGAGAAGAATTTCTAACTATCCATATTTTGTTGCTATGATGCTTCCTATGTAAGTAATATTTTTTAATATTAAAGCCAGTTATGAAACTCGGACATGTATCACGTCTGTTGCCTTGGTCTGTGGTGCATCACGTTGGTGTCTTGGTCTTTCATGTTTGTGGTGTTGGTCTTGGGAGAAGGTCGTGGAAGAAGTTGAGATCAGAGAGGCTCGCCTTGGAAGGTGCCTATAACAGTGTTAGACTAAACGAACTAGTCAATAATTTTCTATTTTACTTTCTCGCCTTACGAATACTTCGCAAGCAGAGAAAATTATGTTATCGTGCTCCAGAAAACACCGAATTTTTTCAATACTATTTTCCTATTTATTTTCTGTGTATTACATTTACCACATTATATCTCTCCTTGCTTCACTTCTTTTCCACGAATTCTTTTTCTTATTTTATCCCATCTATTCCTGCAGTGAAATGAGGTAAAAGGTGTGAAAAACGTTGCAAGTGAACATTCTTTCCAAATATATTTTTTTGATACGTGAGTTATTTTCCTTTTACTCTTAACTTGCTGATTATGTCTATTGAATCAGATTTAAGTTTAATTCTACCAATGAATTAATTTTGTGCCCAAGAACATTCTATGAATATTCTTCTACTAATGTAGCTAAACGAGTCTGATTCGACTAAAACTTCTTGTAGAACTCTTTTAAGGAAGACGAGACAATACTGCAATAAACAAGAGAAAACAGCAAAAACCTACCTGATCCCGATTTGTTGAAACAAAATTCGCAACTTTTTTATCTTCCTGCGACCAGAATTTGAAATCACTGTTCAGATCGGTGACAAAGAGCATACATACCGCACAACACCGTCACCATGATTTAGAGTTGAAACCCAAGCACATAAAAGGAATAAGAACTTACACTGAAAAGAACTGGTGGTAGATGTTGGTATATCAGTCTGTCTCCTGGATGGGGGAGGGGAGAAGCGCGTAGTGGTCCGTAATTCATGGTGTTGCTTCACCTGTTGACTCGAATTGCTTGGAAGAATCAACAGAAACGACCGATGTGTGCAGTCGCCATTTCTCATTCTCATCGAGTGAGGATGACTCGTAGAATAATGGTTCGCGCTGACGCCTTCCAGCGGAGACCGGGTTCGTTGCCCCACCATCCACTTGGAATTGTTGGTGAACCAAATTATATCTTGTCAGTTTTATCGGGGTTCTCCCGTATTCCTTGCCTCTTATTCTACTATTGCTCCATCATTCATCCCATCATCATTATCCGTGCCTCATTGATTATCGCCCTTGGGCCTCAATGATCTTAGTTTTTTCAGATAATCCTAAACCTCTTTTTGTGAATAAGTAAATTCATTCATACATCATCCAGACAGTCAAATCGTCCGACAGAGCTACATAACAGAAGTCGAAAACCATAGAGTACTCCCAGAGTAGGGTATACTCTGCGAAATCGCAAGCATCTACATTCATAAATTGGCTACCGGAACCCAACTTATGCTCGCTCGATGTATCGGAACATCGAACCGTTGCAACGGCTTAGGTGGCTCAGGGCATCAACTGATGCCAGTGCAGTGGCTCAGGCAGGGAGGTCCTAGGATTTGAGTTCCAACAGTGGCACGATTTTCGACACTAGATAGCTAGGTCGAATACAACTATTGTCTGGAGGAGAATTCTAACGACCAGCTGCTGTGATCGGTAGTTTTCCGTGGTTTCTTCGATCAACTACCAGCGAATGCCGGAGCAGTGCCCGAACAAACGGACACGATCTTTCATTCCCATTCCTTGTGCTGTACTCAACTTTCACTTACATTTACATGCACCATAATAGTATACAAGATGGGAGACCGGGCGGGATCTTAGAGCTTGTCCCGGTTGGGGCGGTGCCACGCTGGTGGGAGATACCTGGTTGAGGGGGCCTGCCGAAGGCCGACGTCTATTTCGGCGCCGGATCTCTCCAGCCAGCGTGGGAAGATCGCCGCCCCCTCCCGAGGAAAACATGCACTACTTTTGAGGGACTAACGACATTAACCGTTGACGCGCCCGGATTTACGAATCAATCCAAATCAAAGCGTTGCAACCCAGAACTGCAAATTCGCAGCCGTTCCAGTGGAGATCGCCCGCGTGCATTGCCCGCCTGCGGTGGCTCCGACTGCAGACAGCTCCGAAGGCAGGCGCTTACTAAGCCTCCGAATCGGTCCGCGCGATTGCTGACGTCAGCGGCGGTGCCACCGCTGGCGCCGTGCCCGGAGGCTGCAGCTGCACAGGGACTCCCACAGGACAGGGGGAGGGGCGGCGTGATTGCTGAAGTGCGAGACGAAGCTGGGGCTAGCGTCGCACGCAACCGTATAAAGCAGGGCCGGAGAAAGCTCGCTGTCTGGAGGAGAATTCTAGCGGTCGGCTGCTCTGATCCGCAGTTACCCGTGGTTTCTCCAGGCACCACCAGGCGAATGCCGAAGCAGTACCCTAACAAACGGGCCACGAACCGCGCGCGATCTTTCCTCACACCACATACCTCTTTCCACACACACATACACACACACTACTTACATGGACTACTCTACCACACATGCCGAAAGACCAGTCAGGTGTGGTGAAAAGATGAGAACGTGCACATTCAAATAATGAAACCGATGTTCAAATCTCAGTTAATGTACGTGCAATTTGTGATGGACGTTGGCCCAACCAGGACTTTTCTAATGGGAGCTGTAGGTGTAGTGATCTGAAGCCCCATGATCTGCCCCCCGTCCGGTACGCTACTGGTGATGGCGAAAGCCTCTCCGCGGTGGGTTATTTCAGGCTTCTTCTGTTTCCCGTGCCACTAATTTTACCATCGCTCCATCATTCAAATCATATCACCAGCAACCCATCCATCAAAACCGTCTATCTCAGGTATGGCGAAAAGGGCTAGGGATTCAGGATCACAAATAAGTAGTACAGCTTGGAATCAGGGAGAAATGCGGTCTAGTGCTCAGAAGGCTTGTCTCCCACCCCTGCAGCAAGGGTTCAAGTGTACGCTGCGATTTGTGCTCCAAGAGCATCAACTGTCATCGACAGTGAACGCGTGGTGACACACGTTGAACCGTAGAGAGGACGTACTAATGAGAAACTTTTAGAGCATGCGAAACGATCATTTTTTTCCTTCGACAGCACAACTATAACGAGACATTTGACTGGGAAGCGATGTATCTAAACTAAACAGCAAAGAGCATCATGTAGAAAAACCTGAAGGGAGAAAAAATTAGTTCAGCTCCGATCTTGAAACGCACTGTTCTCCGGAAGGCTTCGTTTATCCTTCTGCAATATCAGCGATTTTTTAAAGAGCACTTGGGGTGTTGGACGAGGTGAGTCACCGCAGGGCGTGCGATCTGAGCAGGAAGCGAACGGGCGGAGCGGAGAGGCAAGAAGCGGCGTCGATGTCCCGCGGCGCGAAGGAAAGCGCGCGCACGACTTCGTGAGCGGCCGCAGAAGAGCGTCGGCCACGGCGCCCGCCACCTCACGCCGGGTCTCGCACTTGACGCCACGCCGCGGCGCCCAACCGCCAGCGCTCGCCCTCGCCCTCACTCTGATCCCAACACCACAATTTGCTGCCAGCAAATGCCCTCCAGCCACCACCCGCCCTCGCATCACTCTCGCTGTTCCCAACACCTCAACTCGCTGCCCTCGAAGGCTCTGGCTGCCCTCCAGCCACCGCCCGCCCTCGCACCTCTCGCTCTGCTCCCAACACCGCCACTCGCTACCCTCGAAGGCTCTGGAGCCATTTCCCGCCCTCGCAACACTCGCTGTTCCCATCACCGCCCTCGCCGCTCCCCTCCCACCTCGCAAGGGGGAAGGTCAGACGGACGCAGGATCTTAGCCTCTAAATGGAGCGAAGTCGTTCTCCTGGTCCCGAGCTTCTCGTTGGTACTCACGTCGTTAGCGTCCAGGTGCTAGTGACGGGGTGGTTCGCCAGCGACCTTTGTGCAGGATTGGCCGTGGGATTTGTTGGTCGGCATCCTGTGTGCAGCCGGCGGCGGTTGTCCAAACCGCATATAGAAATCGTACGGGGAGCATGAACCCCCCTGTCAGGTTTCCTACGTTCCGGCGATACTCACGTGGGGTGGAGGCAGGGAGGAGACGGGTTGGGGGGGGAGCGAGCCTCCAAGTCCTGGGTTCGTCGTTGCAGTGGCCTGTCCGGGGGCCCCTGAGTTGGGCCCTTGGCTTCGTCGTGGCAGAGCCCCGATACTTATGGGCAATTGAGTAGGGATTCGGCCCTGCGAATTATAAACGGCGCTTAATTAGACTCCGGTGCTAAACTGGAAAGCTCTGAGCTGGCAGAGTGGCCCCACGCAGGCTTAATTGGGGAGGTTCCCGAGAAGGGTAACTGCGTTCTGGCGGGATATTCCGGATACCAGTCTGTCGGCGTTCTTGTGCGCCGGCGGGGGCTGCAGATAGTGGCGTAAGATTATGTGCCCATCCCAGGAAGCAATCCTCCTATGGTCCGATTAAAATAAGTTGGTGATTGACAATTGTGCTTCTGGAGCTGTAGCCTCGTACAATAGGAGTGTATGATTTGATTACTTTAATAAGTATTTATTTCAATTGTTTGTTTTTCGTGTCCCGCGAGCGCGTGGTCAGTAGTAGCAAACTGTCAACGTTCCTCCCTTGCATTTGCAACTGTCAATAACCAACTTATTTTAATCGGACCATAGTAGAACCAAAAAATTGTCTGGAGTGGTAGACCACGCCCCCATCCCAAGCTCTCGCTGCCCTCCCCGCCTTCCATCGCCCTTGTTGCCCTCACGGTCTCCCTCGCTGTCCACCCTGCCCTCCATCGCCCTGAATGTCTCCATCCCACTCCATCGCCCTTGCTTCGCCCCAACCCACTCCTATCCTGCATCGCCCTCAACCCTTCCACTTCTACTCCATCGCCCTCGCTCCCCTTACCGCCGCTCTCGTCCACCCTGCCCTCCATTGCCCTCGCTGCACCCATACTCAGCCCAATCCTCTGTCGCACTCAAACCCTCGCCCTCACTGCCCCCACCGCCGCGGCCATAACTATCACGTGCACTTCTGTGGAAATAAAAAAAACATGTACTGGAAGATTGGGGTCCTGCCGTTTCTCCTGCCTCTTCTTCCACCATTTGTCGAGCCTGATTCTCCTCGTCATGATTGCCTTCATTTCATTAGATCGTCACTTTTGGGCCTTGTTGACTTTAGTGGTTGAGGGGCATCTAATCTCCAATAAATAAGCTAAATTTTACATTAAATAAGTAAAAAACTGCAGAATATTTCTGTTGAGATAACAACATTCCTATTTCAATGTAATCGAATAATAAAAATAGCACTATATTCTTCGACCGTTTTCTGCTGGTCAATCATTCGGACCGAACAAACTTTGAAACTGCGAAAAATGCTGTGAAATGTGACTGTAAATCACTTTAGGACGATTTGGAATTATTGAAGATATCCACGTGGCCCATCCGAGAGCTGGGTGAACGAACTGCGCAGCAATTAAGGAAACAGAAATTCTTCTCCGCACCGATTATCGGTCTGGAACTCCCGCCCCCTCTTATTACCACAGCTCAGCTCCTTCTGCCAAAATAACACCGAAACACTCCGTTTATTAACTTATTCATGGTTTTTCTCCGCGGACGGGTAGACGGCTTCGGGTCGTTAGCCACGCACCCAGGCCTCTCATTGGACGAGGGCGGACGCTGCGTTGCCCGAGCTAAAAGTGGAAAAGGGGAGGGTGGCGAAATTAAATTAGGACCCCTCTCCCCCTCCCATGGCCCGCCCGAGGCGGTCGCGTGGAATCGTCTAATGAGGGAGGCGGATTGGCTGAAACGCGCCGGGGAGAATTCTTTTCGTCTTGAGTGGCGCTAAATCCTTTTATTTTGAATGTAGTAGTAGTAGTGATAAAAATGGGGAAAATGTTTTGTGGACTTCTGAGTGTCATGTCTGTAAGAGGTGTCCGTGGCGAAGCTCGGAGAAGCACCATTTGGCTTTTCCCTGGCAATTATGAATTATTTGCCTGAAAGTGGCATTATTCCTTCCCACAAGAATCGATTCTTACCGTTATTATTATTATTATTATTATTATTATTATTATTATTATTATTATTATTTATCCTAAAGGCCAAAATGTGCCTTGTCGCTGCCGCCGATATTCTGTCTTCTGCTGTTTTTTTCATCTCTTTCTAAAATGTTCATTCTAGGTCTCCCTCTTCTATGTATTATTATTATTATTATAATCGTCATCACCTTCATCATTGCCGAATCGGCCATTTGTGACCACGCTACATGTTCTCTTTCGAGGCCCACTCGTATTCTATCCTGGAGAGAGATTAACGTGTCATTATATGGATCAGCTATTCGGCTGTATTCCTTTGTAAGTTAAACCTTGAATAATGAATTATGAGGCAATCTGATGAGACGTGATCGTGGGATTATTATTATTATTATTATTATTATTATTATGTCATTTGGCTTGCTCTTCCGCATGATCACGCGACTAAGGGTCCATCCATAAATTACATGAGGCCTTAGGAAGGGAAGGGAGTCAAGCTAATCTTACATTGGAAAGACAGGGTTCTCGGCAAATATCACATTGTTTTCGCAAAAACAGTGTTAAATTGCGAGAAAACGGAGACAAGTTAAGTAAAACATGATTCTATACTCAAATATGACTAAATCTTGCACAATAACTTTTATCACGAATATGTGAAAGCTACAATAAGTAGCATAGTGTACTGAGAAAAAGAATGTAACAAAAATTGCCGAATTTTTTTTAATTAAGGAGATATATCTCATTGCCTGAATTTTTACAGAAATTTTAAAGAAAAATTACCGAGCGTTTGGTAAAAAGAACCGAGCTGTTGATTAAATTGATTTAAAGTTTGCTAATATATTTTTCAAACTTTTTGAGTAAGATATTTCATGGTTCCTAAATCGCTTGATAATATTAGTTTTCTATTTTTTTTTCTAAATATTAGTCATAATTTTCTAAATATTAGTCATACCTAGTCTTCAATAAATGTAACTAAGCAAAGTATGTTTTTTTTAAATAAATCCTAATGTAATGAATCAGAAATTCACGTATTTACATTAAAAATACGCATTTTGAAAAATATCACGTGAGATTAGAAGGTGGAAGGGGTCGAGCCAAATCTCACGACATCTCATCAAGGGGTGAGAGGGAGTCGAAAAATTGCCAAAATCGCCTCACGTACTTTGCGGATGGCCCCTAATGGACTTAAGAGAGCAAATGAAATCTGGGAACTTCGGCCATCTCTTCTGCGCCCTCGCTCGCACTCCACACGCACCGTGTGGCCCGCCGTGCAGCTGCCAGCCTCCTCCCCCTCCCCTATCCTCCTCCTCCGTCTCCCCCTCCGCCTCTTCCCCCTCCTCCTCCGTCTCCTCCCCCACATCCACATCATCCACCTCCGCCTCCTCCCATCCTCCTCCTCCGTCTGCACCTGCTCTTCTTCTTCCTCCTCGTCCTCCTCCTCCGTCTCCCCCTCCGCCTCCTCCTTTTCCTCCTCCACCTCCTCCGTCTCCTCCTCCACATCCTCCACCTCTGCCTCCTCCCATCCTCCTCCTCCGTCTCCCTCTGCTCCTCTTCCTCCTCCTCCTCCTCTACCTCCACCTCCTCCGTCTCCCTCTGCTCTTCTTCCTCCTCCTCTACCTCCACCTCCTCCGTCTCTCACTCCGCCTCCTCCTCCTCCTCCTCCACCTCCACATCCTCCACCTCCGCCTCCTCCCATCCTCCTCCTCCTCCGTCTCCACCTGCTCTTCTTCCTCCTCCTCCTCCACCGTCTCTGCACCCTCCGTCTCCCCCTCCTCCTCCCCCTCCGTGCAACAGGCGCCGCCGCGGAGGCGCCTACCAGGTCGACGGCGGCGGCGGCGGTTGCGGCCGCGAGCGGCGCGGCGCGGCGCGGCGCGGGGGGCGGGCGGGGCGAGGAGGGGGGCAGGCCGGTGGCGGCGGCGGCGGCGGCGGCGGCGGCGGCGGCCGCGGGCAGGTTCAGGTAGGTAGGAAAGCGAGCTGCTCCCCCTCGCCGCGGCGCGCAGTGATCAGTTGTCGGCCGGCCCCCGCGCCAGGCGACGCCAGAGGAGACGAAGCCCGGGCTGCCGCGGAGGCTGGGGGACGCCGCCGCTGTTGCAACCGCGCGCGCTGCGGAACGGCCCGACGCGGAGGTTGGCGAGTCGCAGACCGGCTGCGGGATGTGCACCTGCTTGACGGTTGATGCTGCTGTGGGATTAGCACCTCCTGGATGATTGATGCTGATGTAGGATTAGCACCTCGATTGCAGCCATCGCTCGTTCGTTGTAATGTAGGAGCGATTTGGTCAACCGGAGAGATTTTTCATTTGGACGTTTTCTGTGATACGGTTTGCCGTAACATCGTTTGATTTGAGATGAGCCTGGCGGATGAAACTGTCTGCAATTCGGACTACGTGTAAATCCGATGATCTGCTGGACCGAGATTGTGATCATCTCTTGGTTCGTGGTAACAACGCAGCGGTTTGCCGAACCAAGACTCGAGGACTGTTGCTTCTTTGGACATTTTCTGTGTGTGGTTGATCCGTCCGCTTGATTTGGAATGAACCTGGTAGGCGGATGAAATTGTGTGCAGATTGGACTACGTGAATATTTGCGGTCCTGTTGGACCACGACTGCGGCCGTTGTTTGGTTCGAGTAAACAAAGCAGCATTTGGTGGACTCGCCGCGGACAACGTTTGTGATCGGCTGTTGATTATGGATTGTGCGTTTTGTTTCAACCAAGACTTGGTTTGTGAAAATAATGATTAAATGCTGTGCAAATCATGGCTGGTTTGGACATGGAGTGAGATCCGTTCACCGTGATAAGCGAAACAGATGAAATGTCTACAGAAAGGACTGTGTGTAAATCTTTTCTCACCACCGATGCAAAAATCCTAGCTACAGTGCCATATGTTACATATAGCATGTGCTTTTCATATTATTAAGACGCGCCCTTAATTTGTATGCCACACCTATGATACAGAGGCGTGGCATGTGCTTACAATAAACCTGACATTGTGTTGAAACTGTTCCCGCCTACTGTTCTCGCCTTCGTGTGTGTTCACATGTCCGATTGTTATCTGCTTCGAGATTACTATACTTAACTGTGGTGGAATGGTGTGCCCTGAAGTAAGTTATATGGCAGATAGCATACACATTTATCACCTGGTTCGTGGTAGGGAAAAAATGCGATTGTGACGAAAGTCTACAGCTACATTACAAGAGAGTCGCGTTCTTGGAATGCGTTCCTTACTTCTGCCTGATTGTTGGTAATGATAATACGAGTGTCGTTGTGTACGTAAAATTAATGCGATAACGTTGCACATGTTTGCTAGGGAATATTATTTGCTCCTGAAATATCATTCCTCAAGATTGGTTTTGAATCGTACGGTTGTTTTCCAAGACTCCGGAATCTGCAACTCATTTACATACCAATCTTTCTACACATAACATACTCCACAGATGTTTCTTGTATGTGTTCTGTGATATGAACATTGAAGACACTGTGCAATTGATACGAGCTAGTGAAGTGTTTGAAAACATCTACTTCGCTTGTTTTACGCTTTGGTGAATCTTGAGGGACTATTCAGACAATCTCGTCACACTCTGTTGCTGCTCTAATTCTGAATTTTGTGATTCAGTTAACACTTCCACATTTTAGACGAAAACGACTCAGCGCCTTCAAGAATTAGACTTCTTAACGAACTTGGGACGGTGCCAGAGTTACATCACGTGAAAATATCTTCATCAGAGAAAGAAGGTGTCCGTTTTTCGCCAGTCACTTCCGTGGGCGTGATTCAAGGACGTAGCCTCGCATCATCTGCTACAATAACAGTAATCCTTCATCAACGAATGAGTCGTCTGTGAAAAATCGCCTCGCATTTCCAGACGACTGTTCACGTGATCTCAGATTCGGGTTTTTGTGTGCACAAGACGTCAGCATTGAGCCCAGTGCAAACAAGAACAGGTATTTGAGTCCTCGAAAACGAAGCTGTGCAGTACCTAGCCCCTCCAGAAGCGTGTAAGTGCGACTAGAGAAGTTCGTGTGACATATGAGGGTCGGTGAGTGGCGTCCAAGTTGTTTACATCCCGAGAATGCTGTTTGCCCACGCTCGCCATATTGCCTTCGACGATGCACACTCAATATGCGCATGTGATTCCCGTGCACTCTTTGTGTTGAAAACTCAAAGTGCCTGATTCCTCTGAGGCAATCAGGTTTTCCAACTATTACGTCTCATAGGCATTTATCTGTCTCGTGTGATATTACCAGCTATTTAGAGCCAACTTCATTTTTTCTGAGTGTTTGGTTTTCGACGTTAGACCAAGAGATAAACATCCATTGCACGTGTATTTAAGATTCAAAACCCATTAACCAGCTGAAGATTTCTGAGTCAGCCAGTGAAATACTGTTTGCAGAGTGGACAGAAAAGTGTAATCATCTTCGACGATATCATTCATTTCATTTTGTTTGTAGACTGATCAAAGAAGAGGTAAACATTACGTCGAAGATTTGAGAGATCTGAAAGAAAATCTTTGCTTACACAAAGCTGAGAGAGGTCCATTTAGTTTTTATTCTTCTGCCGACCCGCAAAGATCCTTCGCCGTCTTTGTTGACTCTGGAGAGCGTGGTCCGTGGCATAGGTAAACACGATCGACGCGTGGAGGAGGTTTCCGACCGTGAACTGTCCTGTTTTGGGTCGAACGACCTTTCCCACCTGCGCTAACTGGGACACGGGGCTCATTGTGGTCCGCGTCGAGTGTGAACTTTCCGTGACGTTTACTCGCGTGTGGGCACGTGCGGTCGTGCGTTGGGCGGGGGCGAAGCGGTTTGCCCACGCCCTATCGGCGTCGTCCGGCTCGGCGTGCTGCGTGGACCAGGATTGTGACAGTCCGCTGCTGCGGGTCGTTCGGAATCGCTTCTGTTTGCTGTGGTTGATGCTGCTGAAGGAAATACCGCGGACGTACGCTTGTGTGGTCTACTCGAATGTTTCAGTTTTCGGAGGTTGGTACTGGAAACACACAAGCTGAAGACAGCATCGTGTGAAACTGTGCATCGTTTTTAAATAGTAACTTGATGGTTTCGTGAGTACCACAACACATACATTTCTTCAATACTGATATAGTTTAGACATTATTGAATACTGTCTCCGTGATCTCAGAGAGTCCGGACTGCTACAATTCGCTCGGCGTATTTAAGTGCACGATTTTCTGTTCGATAATTGCTTCTGTGGAAACTGTACTGATGGTAAACTTCGTGAAACTGTGCATAATTCTTAACTACTCAGTTAAGAAGCGCGTGTGAACGAGGAAAAGTGGATCTGTCATAACAGATTTCTTCAGCTCTTTCCGTCTAGACGTCTTGGAATCTGCTCGCTTGCACGCGTCACTAACGGAAACCAGTGTCGCCCCGATTGTGACATGCACTTCCCGGTGACGCGCTAATTGCTACCGGATGATTTCACGCGAATGAAGCTGCATTAGTCGCTGTTAGTCACGCTCACCTTCGGAGCGTGGGTGTCCCCGCGTCCTCCGAATCACCGCGAGCGCCCGCAGCTTTTAGCCGACTGAGTGTTGCTCTTATCGCCCACGCCGGCCGGCCCGGAGGAAGATTCTCTGCAGCGTCATCGTGTTTGCTGTTTCGGAGCCGTCGGAGGTAGCTGTGGGCCGCCATGGGCTGCGGCGACCCCTCGCGTGCTGTCTAGTGTCGCCTGAAGCGGAGCACAGCCTCGAGATGGTCGTGACGAGCGCCAGCTTTCGTGGGAAGAAAGGTGAGTCGCTGGTGGGGACGTCTGGTGGTGATGGGTGGACTTAAGCAAAAGCTAAGCTATGGGACTGGGCCCTTGAAGGCCATTCAAAATTCACGTTCGCAATTTTTTGGGGGTGGGGGAAAAATCAACCGAGAAATAAAAAAGCATTCGAATTGTGTAAATTGGGTGCTTTTTTATTTCTGGGTTAATTTTTCTTTCTGATAAAAATATTCATTTATTTTGTAAATAATAAACAATGTACATGTCTTTGGAGTATGTATGCTTCTACAATGCAAATTTTTGCCTAGAAAGCATATTTTCAAGCCAACTTTTAAATGCTAATTGCAGCTCAGCCATTCGGAATATTTATGAAGTTTATTATGCAAAATATGCTTAAAATTGTCTTAAGAGCTTATTTTGAAGTTTCGATGTTTCCTCCTGTATATGTACAAAAAATCATTTAAATACATATACACGTGATAAACATTACAAACATATTGTGAAAATGTTCGATATTAATCACCCGTCTTTATACTCTTCGTTCGGTTTCGTTACGGGAAAATTCCGTACTAACTAAAAGCAATTTTGTACGTATCCTCGGAATTTTCGGAAACTGGAAATCCAGATCACAATCTATTTTACAACTGAATGGTACAGATTTGCAATGTTAAAAATGTCTGAGTGACTGTCCAATTTGTGTATGGCAATTTTTAATGCGCTTGAATACTCAATGCGTAAAACAAAATTAATAATTCGTCCAAAACATTGCAAAAATGTAGATATTTTCTTGGATTTCGATAAGATGATATAACGTGTTCATTGGGCTCATAAATTTTCAGTTGGTGTACATTTAATCTTACTGCTCTTAAGGTACAAAGTAGGAACAACAAACACATTCTTGTAATTGCCTCATGACTTACAATCTACATTACGTAAGTATTTGACTGAAAATGGCACCCACAGGGAAAATGAAACCGCGTCTGACTGAATGTTTTTGGGTTCATCTAGAAACGTATATCCATTCGCAATTTCTTTCAGAGTATTTTGCTTGATTGCATATTTTCCTCATTTCAAATTTATTTTTCATTTAAATTACGTGTATAATTTCTACATTACTGTCACTGAGAAAGACTCCGCACTATTTTCTTTACCTACCACGAAATTTAAGAGATCTTCTGAACAAAGTGTGCTAGAATCCATGTTGGACGATATTTATACTCTCCGCTGTAGTCACATTTAAAAAAGGGCTGGCCACGATTCGGACATATGACCACTGGGAAATCCCGATTCGCTTTCAGTGTGATTTGTTGTGACCGTTTTTAATCAATAGCTTAAGGACGAGATTTTAAATATAGATGTATTGGCGCAGTCTCAATATAAAGAACTTACTCTCACCCCATTTTCTGAGTTTTTGCTGAAAGACATACTTGTTGAATAAAAATGATTGTTTTCAAGCTAGAAATGTTATTTCCTTAGAATAGAAATCGAAAATGCGAACCTTAGCGCTGTTAGTAAACAAGCCCCTCACAATATTTTTCATTGTAATAAAAATATGACGAGCGATAAACATGGATAATATCGCTAACTTCTAATGAAGAAATTCATTAGGTTACTGAGCTTTTCAACGGAGGTTAATGGGCAACTGTATAAAGAGTACAACTTGTTGGTTATGTGGTAAATGTTAGTAGGGGAAGGTAAACTGTGTTTGTGGTAGCATAGCGGAAAATTAATTCTCCGTCCGTTAGAATGCCAGGTGCATTAATTTTCCAGATAGCTGATACTTGACTACTTCTGCGGTCTAACCGACGAAAATTGATTTAACAGGATCTCGTTACTTTGCTCTCCTTTACGTTGTCCAGTTAGAGCGCGAAATGGCAAGTCGACTGTGGAATTTGGATCTGCGCCGTGCCTGTTACGAGCTTGTAGACATTTCGCAGAAGTGTCTTCTGGCTTTTGCCAATTCCTTATCATTTCCGTAATATTCTATTCGCGACGCTTCCCAATGTTGTAGAAGACTCCTTCACAGTTTCGCAGCTGTGGTAAGATCGGAGGTATTCGTTCATTTTGTCTTGTTCGTATTCACAACAAACACTCCATGACAGAAATGTCTGCATAATTCTTTACTTATCCTGAATAACCGCTTTCATACCATACATAAACACAGTTTTCAATACGTCAACATTTTTTCCAATGAGCAGATCTGGATCGTACTCCGCCTCTATATTCTTTTGAAATATAGGAAATTGGATCACTCTCTCCTTCTCTCTCTCTCCTCTCGTCTCCCCTTGTCTCTCTCCTCTTTCCTTCTCTCTCTCCTCCTCTCTCCTCTCTCTCCTTTGCTCCCTCCTTCTCTCTCTCCTTTGCTCCCTCCTTCTCTCTCTCCTTTGCTCCCTCCTTCTCTCTCCTTTGCTCCCTCCTCCTCTCTCCCTTTCTCTCTCCCCTTCTCTCTCTCTTTTTCATTTCTTTTCAAAAAACCACATAAAATATCTACCGTTTATTATCCGAAATTAATTGTTTTGTAACAAAGAGTAAAAGCCGAGGTTTGTTTTCAATTCCTGCTAATCATTGTCAACAACATTTCACCTCTACCTGCGATTTCAAATCAAGGGCGAGAACGTGTACGAGACTGCTGTTTGTTATTCTACAAGCGCAGGCACTTGTCCGATACAGTTCACGCTGCAAGCGAGTAACGGTACTGTCCTCTGAGCTCACGATTTCCCGCCTCAGCGAACTTTCTCGGTTGCAGCCGCAGCGGCATGGCCGAGATTAACCAACGGCAGGTGCGGTAGTCTCCATTAACACAGCACTTTACGAAGGAATGAAGCTTGGGGGCTTTGAATCATACCGTACGACTTATTCCCACATCACCTTGCCCAACTTGCGGAGATTTATCAGCTGCCATCCTTATATCGCGTAATATGTGTTCGGAAGTTTGTACAGTGAAGCTGATAGTAACTTGTATCTCACATTCTTGTTTATTGCGGAGGTGTTAATTTATTGTATTTCTACCGATCGTGAGAAAATGATTTCTGAAAATGTTCTGAAAATGTTTCTTTCTGAAAATGATGGATACTGTTATTGTTTTTAATCATGTAATGGGCGATATGTTACAGCTAATTAGAGGGGTAATCTTAGACCTTGGTATTCCACTAGGTCAATGCTACATTATTCACTCTCTTCTAACTCAAAAAAAGTTCTGTTACTCAACAATATTAATCACTATCATCGTTACTACAATTGCATTCTCCATGCATTAGCAGTGCTCTTTGAGGAAGGCCACAATGTGTTGGCCGAAACGTCAGCCAATACGACAGAAACGCTGCTCGCCCCGGATAGCCTAGGTAATACAATGACACTTGGATGTTCGAAAACATTTAATTTGAGAGTGTCCGTGTTGTTAATTTACAATTAATATTTAACTGATAAAAGAAAATAGAAAAGAAGAACAAAACAATCGTGAAAGCCTGAGCGCTCAGCGACGTCTCGAGGGGTCTCAGCTTGCTCAGTTCCCTGAGGTCACGTGGTCACGGGGAAGGTCACGTGGAAGAAAAGGAAGACCCCCAGGTCTACGCCGCACGCGTTACTTCTTACGTCTTTAAATTTGTTGAAGTTCACAAATGGCGAAATGTTAAATTAGTTTCCTTGATTTAAATGAAAAAATCTAAGAAGCATCAGAATAATTTTATCTCTCCCTTAATAAAAATTGTCTCAACAAATGCTGCGAAAATGCTTTAAAATTTAGTGCATTATACCATCACTATACATAACATCATCCTAAATAGGCAAATACAGCACTACAGAGAAATTTCTGTAGGAAGGGACGCGTGAGATAGGTCGGACAACCAATAAAAGTCGTGACGGACAATGGCATTGCAAGAGTTTTTGTTGACACCTGTTGCAATGAGACAACTGCTATCTAACAAACCGACGAATTGAGCGCATCAGCATAATTGCTTTGAGCAGTTTTGTTGTCAGCAGTAGCCAATCAATAGCGGCCAAGGCAGTCCCGTCTTAGTGTTATAGAAGAATCTCTCTATACCACTGCCACCACCAACCCCTTCCCTGCTGTTCGGGCCCCAAGCCGTATGTGCTCGCGTCTCCGTGGCAAGGCCGACACCCGAGCTCCCTGCGTCGCCCGTCCTCGCACGCCCGCCCCGCTCCGCCCCGCCCCTCCCCCCTCTCCGCCCCGCCCCGCCCCTCCCCCCTCTCCACCCCGCCCCGCCCCACCCGTCCGCCTCGCCCCGTCCCGCCCCGCCCCATCCCTCTTCGCCCAGTCCAGCCCCGCCCCGCTCCTCTCTGCCCCGCCCGCCTCGCCCCGACCGCCTCGCCCCGCCCGCCTCGCCCCGCCCGCCTTGCCCCGCCACGCCCGCCCGCCTTGCCCCGCCCCGCCCGCCCACCTCGCCCCGCCCCGCCCGCCTCGCCCCACCCGCCTCGCCCCGCCCGCCTCGCCCCGCCCCGCCTTGCCCCGCCCCGCCCGTCCGCCTTGCCCCGCCCCGCCCCGCCCGCCCGCCTTGCCCCGTCCGCCTCTTCCCGCCCACATCGCCCCGTCCCGCCCGCCTCGCCCCCCCCGCGGTGGCGGCGCCGGCGCCGCAGGCGGGCGGAAGGCGGCGCGCGTGACGGGCGGGGCGGGGGCGCGTCGGCGTGTCGCGTTTCCACGGCGACCCACTGCGGTTCTGCGCGGGGGCTCCCCAAGGGTCTCTCCTCCGCCCGCGCACTGCATCCGAGACGTACACAGAGGATTTTGTACCATTGCGCAATCGTACCATGCGCATGTGCAGTTTCACTCGATAAAATCTTTATTGATAATAGGGAGTTTTTGCACCCTCGAACGGGAAGTACTAGTCGATCTTTGCTCGTGCGCAGTACCAGTTTCGCATCACTTGACCGGCATCTGCGCATGCGCAGAAGATCGATAGTACTTCACCTTGTAGGGTGCGAAAACCTCTGTAATTTAGAAACCCGGCGAGGTGGCTCAGGGTATCAACTTGATGTCTCTGCAGTCCCTCTGACCGGGAGGTCCTAGTGTTTCACTCCCGACAGTGGCAGGATTTTCGATACTAGGTGTCAGCTAGGGCGAATTCAGCGACTGTCTGGAGGAATATTCTAGCGGCCGGTTGTTCTGATCGGTAGTTTTCCGTGGTTTCTCCGATCAACACCAGGCAAATGCCGGAGCAGTACCCGTAACAAACGGGCCACGGACTGCGCGCGAACTTTCCTTACTCTTCCTCGTACCTATCCTCTCCTCTTACACATACACGTACACTAACAAGCACTACACTACCACACATGCCGGGAGACCGGTCGGGAGCTTACAGCTTGTCCCGACTGGGGCGGTGCCCCGCTGGTGGGAGATACCTGGATGAAGAAAACCCGCTGGCTCGGGGTTAGGTTGAATTGTATGTAGTTCATTTGGGAATCTGTTCGAAAGTCATTTTGAACTGATAGTGAGAGTACACATTTCTTCTGGGTTTCGATTCCGTACGGTATTTTGCGCAAGACGTTAATCCATTCATTAATTCTATGTTGTCATCTGTTTCATAACGTAAGCAACATGAAGGAAATACACGAACACTGAATTCGTGTGAATTGATGTTATAAATTTTTCTCGGGTGAAACTGCGACCTGCTTGTTCCTACATATGACGGACATAAAAGGTCTAGTTTTGTTATTGCGAGCCTTCAATGCGTTCTCGTGCTCTTTTTTCAGGATTTCGTTGAAACCGGCAAACTACAATGGTCGAGGTTGTTGGTACCATTGCAAAGGGAATGTTTATGATTTATTTATGGAGATTAGTGAAAGGAAGTGAAAGTGCAGCGATAGTGACCTTGAGTATTGAACTGCAACGCCATTTTGAAGAACACAAAGTTAATGCTGTGCGCAATTGCAGACATTCTTCCAACTGCCAAGAAAAATCTCTCACGATCTGTCGAGAGAAAGCCGCTACACTCAAGGAAAACATCGCGCATTGCTTCCGTGATCTTCTAAAAACAAATATTCGTACTTTTTACTTTCTTCAGAAAAAATGTTAGAATTTCTTCGTGATTCATAGTTTCCGGAGAAGGAAGTTGATACGATATTGAGATAAGTTCACGAAATTTTCGTGTTCCTTTCTTTTTGTTTGTTTTTATTTTTAGGAATGTTAGCGTCAGAATATTTTATTTCATAAGAATGTGAAAAAAATACATGTTAAAAATACAATAAGGAAATGGAGATTTTGTTTTTGCTAAAAAATGCAAAAGCGCCATATCATCCGCTCATTTTCAACAAAGAAATCATTAATGAAGTGAAATTAGTTTGGTTTGTCGTAGTAAAAAAATATCTTAAAAGAAAATAGAAAAAAATTGTCTCGACATTTTGTAAAGTAAGGATGCTCATATATAATTTTTTTTATTTTTCGAATTAAAATGTTTTTTTTATAATTTGCAGTCTATTAATTTGTGCCCTTCAAAATCTATGCCTAGTACATTACAAATTATTTTTGATTCTAATGAACAACCAAGAGAAAATAATTATGTTTGGTTTTTCCTTAAATATAGTTCATTTGAAAAATTAACGTCTGAAATCGATAATCAGATTGAGATCATATTTTGTAAATATTTGATATAACTCAAAACGCGTCCGAAAGAAGACGTGATCTTTGCCCAGCATGGAAAAAGGTTATCGACCTCCAGTGAAAACCTCGGACACGTGTTGAATTTTTATTTACGGCAGGCAAACAATTCCGCGAAACCCTCAGGAAAACCGTGGTTTTTGTTTTTTTTTACGTCCATCACTCTTTGTCAGCTTTCCCAGAATCCCGCACACCTTGTGTCAGTCCACGGCCCCATAAACCCGCCCGGCCCAGCTCTCAGGAGGCTGGGCGCCATTGTGATTCAAATTTGTCCAATTAACTCCGCCCTCCCTTCCTTGGAGGGCTTGTCCGCGCACGGGTCGGGGCCAAGAGTCGAGGGCGGGGGTGCGAAGGGTCAACGTGATGAGGGGATGGAGGTTGGAGGACTCGAGGTCCTCCGGCTGGGTTCATCGTACGCCCATTAGTAGGGCTATTTGAACGTAGCGAGTAGTGCTTGCTAGCTACTTTTTGAAAAAAAGGAATACCAGAATATTGCAATCATACATTTCATACCATTAACTATTTATATTGATATTCCGACACATGTTTTTCTTTTAACTCGAGAATTTATGAGATATTTTTAAGTACAAACATTGTTTCTTTCTTTGTAATTTTTGTTGTTAATATTTTTTTAAATTTATTTATACTTATTGGGATCATTTTACCACTTCTGATCATGTTAAGGGTCAGGTTTTACTTTTAGTTCAGTTAACTCCGCCGGTCCTGCTCTGTAGGGCCTACCCGGGCTCAAGTCGGGGCCAAAAATCGGGCGGGGTTGCGAGGGCCTCAAAATGAAGAGGGGATGGAGACTGAAGGACTTGAGGTTCTCTGGTTGAGGTTCATCGTTCCCCCATTAGTAGTGCTATTTGAACGTAGTGAGGTGCTTTCTAGCTTGTGAAAAAAAGAAATCTAGCGTGCTAGCTTTTTGAAAAAAAGAAATCATGAAAAATGTATATCCAACCATAAATTTCATTCCAACTATCTACTTTATATTGATATTCTGAGACATGTTTTTTTTTTTCGAAATTGTGAGCTGTATTTCAGTGCAGATTGTTTCTTTCGTTGTAATTTTTAATATTAATTTTTTAAAATTTATTTGTACTTATTTATGTATTTATTTCACCACTTTGATCATGTTAACGCTCAGGTTTTAATCAGTAAATTCGGCTGGGTCTGCCCTGAAGGGCGTGGTCGGACAGAGGGCGGGGACCAAGAGGCGAGGGCGGGGGCGGAGGTGCGAAGGATCGAGGTGGTGAGGGGTTGGAGGGCTTGAGGTTCTCTTGCTGGCTCCATCGTTCGCGCATTGTAGTCAGTCGTAGTACAATAGTGGTGGTATTGGGCGTACCCAGCCACCACACGATAAACGTAAATAAAGAAAACGAAATTGAACATTTACATTTCATACCTACTTTTACGGCTATCTCTTAATAATTTTCTGACAAATAATGTTTTTATTTACTTGAGAATTTGTGTTGCATCATAATTAATGCTTGCGGTTAATATACGCGTACATATTGTTCTGTTTTTTCCGCTCGCCTTTTCGTGGACGGCTTGCACTAAAAGGAAGACTGAAGTGCGTATGATGGTTAGGATGAGGGGATGGTTGAGAACTTCTGATTCGCTGATTGAGGTAATAGTTACACATTATAAGCCCTCAGAGCTATTATGAGCTTGTAGCGATCATGTTCTAAGGAAATATACTATTTTACGAGACAGAAAACTCCTGCCTTTAAAATAATCTAATCATTGATTTCATTATTCTTTTTTTACGTTGCGGTTTTCTTAAAATTCGTTGTACATGGCCGATCACAATCTGGATGAAGGATATGTGAATTAGGAGTGGTCAGATAATTGGGCACTCTGCTTTCCGTGAAACCGGCGGGTCGAACGCTTGGTTCGGGCAACGCGGCGCCTAAAAGCTGCAGTTAGAGCCAAGGGGTTAATGGAGGTCCGGCCTCGCACCTCTCCCCCGGAGTTCGCCCGCCGCCCCCGCCCTTCCCACGCGCTGTTCCGCCGTCGCACCTCACTACTCATCACGCCCCTCCCCCATTTTTTTTTTACAGAAAGGTGGCCGCTTTCTATAAAAACCGGAAAAGTCAGGAAATACTCTTCCGAAGCCAGGGAAATATTTGAGATGATGATGATGAAACTAGACATTATTCCTCAAAACGTTATCAATCAAAATATTGGAAGAGCTTCATTTTGTATAATTTTTATTTTTATACAATTCTGTACTGTCTTATTGTTTTAATTCTCGAATAAAGAGGTCCCTTTAAATTTTTTTATTGCCCCTCTAAAAAAGTTTGGTGTCTAAAAATATTAAAAAAGGCCTGTTTCTTAAGATAAATAATTTTTATTTGTTAAGTAAACATTGTTATATTTGCCTTTTTTGTACAAATCAGAATGACGACAAAATCAGGGATGTACCTGGCTTATTTACCTTCCATATTCGTATTTAATATTTTTATTAAAGAACATCAAATATTCTACAAACTTTGCCAGTGAATAAAAAGAAAATACATTAGAAAACTAGGAAAAGTTAGGGAGAATTATTTCAGAAAATAACGACACCTTGCCGTCGAAAATGAGTTTCACTGATCATTAAATGATCTGTTACAGAACAAATTTGTCTCCCATATTTTTCGTATTATCGCACAAGGATCACTAACACGTGAATATTTCGAAGTTCAAACTAACGATAAGAGATAATAATCCACATTAAATTAAACATAACCTTGTATTACTTCATTTTCTGCTATTTCACGGTTTTCCTTATTTATCGCCCTCTACAAATGTCTTATTTGTTAACGCATTAAGCGGCCCGTGTAAATCTTTTAGCGGGGCGTAGCTTTCGACGCCCCCTGTCTGCCCGTGCCCTCGCACCTGCCGGGCCGCGGTACCTGCCCGCCCCACGCCCGCTCCCCTGCCCGCCCTTGTGCGCCGTGAAAGCGCCCCCTTTTACAGCCCCCGGCCGCCCTCCCGCCGCGCCCCTCCCCCGTGCCCCTCGCACTCGCGCCGGCGTGGCGCCGACGACGCACACAGTGGGCGAGCGCGCTTTGCTTTCTCGTACGCTAGTGCATTCGCCGTAGACACAAAGATATCTAGTGCTGCACATGCAAGTACATATGGTCTCTGATACGAAAAAAAAAAATGTTTTTCTCAACGTCTGACTGTCCATCCCTCCATCTGTCCCGTCCTTCCTCAGAGCATCCGTCCCTCCCTCTGGTTATCCATCCTTCCATCTGTTTGTCCGTCCCTCGGTCTCTCTGTCCGTCCCTTCCTCCGTCTGTCCGTCCCTTCTTCCGTCTGTCCGTCCCTTCTTCCGTCTGTCCGTCCCTTCTTCCATCTGTCCGTCCCTTCTTCCGTCTGTCCGTCCCTTCCGTCTGTCCGTCCCTTCCTCCGTCTTTTCGTCCCTCCCTCCCACAGTCTGTCCGTCCGTTCGTCTGTCTATCCGTCTATCGACAACACTAAGCCCTAATCTAAGCATAACTTTTCCATTCGTATTCTAAAACTTTCCTTGACGATAAACTCCAGCAAATTCGTGTTCCGCTTATTATGACTCAATGATTAAAGATTTATTGGCCGAACGATTGTGCGCAACGTAGACAAGTGATATGCAATACCCTCCCCGGATTGCTTGCTTCATTGCGTTTTCTTTAAGGATGCTCTACCTCCTTTGTTTACGCCGTGGCTGCCGGGGATGACCAGCGGGTGTAAGCGCGGAGCGAAGTGTATTACGCTATAAAGCCGGTACCTCAGGCTTGTTTTATGTTCTAACGCCGGCCTTGCGGCTGCCGCAAGTTCTTGTACATGAAAGCTGAGAACCAACGAACTACGCACTCTCTTGTGCCGTTTTCTGCACACATTTGAGTTTTAAGACGTCTTAAGATGAGTTTACCTGGGTTGAACTTAACTTTGTTGTGGAACAAAGAAAGCGACGAGTTTTATGAACATTTTAAGTGTTATAACAAAATATCAAATTTATTATAATTTGTCCCTAAAATAAATTAACTGATTTTTAAACAAATAATTTTTAATCTTAACTAAAAAAGTTAAATTGAAAAAAACAAGCTTTATTTTATTTGGTTTTATAATGAACGTAAGATTAATTACGTCAAAAAACGGAGTTATCCGTGTTGTGTATTCCAAAACCCTATAAATGATGCCCTATCGTACTTAGCATTCTATTTCGAGAATAAATGCCCAAGTGCCTTTTGTCCGTGCGTTAACATGGAACTCTCAAAGGGTTTGGATTGTTGGTCATTAATGTTTGGGAGTAAATAATTTGCTTGAGGTGTCTAAACCACCATTTGAGAATATCATTAGAGGTACAATTCTGAGTGATCTAAATTATTGCATAAACGATAAAATGATACAAAACAACTAATACGTCGTAGGACTGGAATTGCATGAGAGCGTAGTTGAATGATGCAGAGGGATAATGATTTTTTTAACACAGGGTTACCTGAATTTTTCTCAAAATATCTTAGTTTCAGCTTGGATACGATGACTAAGTAGGCGATATTTCTCTCTTCAAAATAATTTTGTAAAAATACACTTTTGGCTAATGTGAATTTCATTATAAGACGCACAGATGACCTTTTTCTGTAGAGGGCGTAATGGGATAAAATTTTCACGGTCATTTAGGCCTTTATATCCACC
>JAHLJT010002630.1:21849088-21862023 GCA_031308135.1 Acheta domesticus
CACACACACAGCGCTTGCTCCAGGCAGCGGAGACGCACTGGCTGAGGTGGCTCAGGGCATCAACTGATGCAGTACCTCTGTTTGGGAGGTCCTAGGATTTTCGATTTTAGCTAGAAAACTATACTTCTTTCTTGGCGCGTGGGGGTGTGTCGCCAAAATGGAATATCTCACGGTATTTCGCGTCGTTCTCGGTTGTGCCACTAGGAGTCGCATGATCGCCACACCGGAAACCGACGGGGAGTTTAGCGTTTCTGTGAGAGAGAAAACGGTCACTTCCGGGCTGTTACACTAGTCTCGCGCGACTAATGACGTCAGTGGTTGGCATTCTCAGAAACACGTAATATTCACTCACTGACTCACGTAAAGGTTTTTAATAGGGGAGGTCCTAGGGCCCGACAGTGGCAGAATTTTCGACATTAGCTAGATAGGTCGAATTTAGTCGCGATCTAGAGAGGAATTCTAGCGGCCGGCTGCTTGGATCGGTAGCTTTCGATGGTTTCTCCGATCAATAACAGACGGACGCTGGAGCAGTATCCTAACAAACGGGCCACGGACCGCGCGCACCATCTTTCCTTGTCCTGACGTCACCTCTTACTGACACATACTCTTCCATGCACTTGCCGGGAGACCGGTCGGGAGCTTAGATCTTATCGCGGCTGGGACGGTGCCCCGCTGTTGGGAGATACCTGGTTGAGGAAAGCCTCTCTAGCCGACGTAAGTCGCGTATGCGCGTTACTAACACTTCCGAAGTCGTTCGTCAAAAGCCAGCGTGTCAATCGGGTCTTACAATCTCGCAGTAAACTACTTCCGAGGCGAGATTTTAAAAAAAATGCTTATTGGAGACGGATTCCTCCATTAGTCATAACGTCATTTCAGCCGGTCACGCTTCGCAGGCCGCGAGAGTTGTTGTGGCAATCCATAATTTTATCGTTCCAGCTGTGCCTGACAAGAACAACGCCACCCTCATTGCCGGAGGAACCGAGCTGTTGTTTTTATCGAGTGATGGAACAGGAAGATGGATTGTCGTGGCGTCGGATCGTTGACCGGCAGCTGAGGCTGGTTCTCACGATTATACGAGCACACACACAGAACGTGCACACGTGCTCGTGTACACTACCATAATGTGCTTGGCGGCTGCGATTCTCAAAGGTTAATCGATGGTAATGAAGAAGTGGTTTGTTAACAATATCTAACGTATCTGAAGGACAGAAATGTTCTATTTATGACTGCAATAGAAAGTGTTTCCGTGTTAGTGTCCCTGGAGTAGCGTATAGCATTGATTCTCGTTTCTTTTGTGATATATTGCCCATTAAAATTTATTGCGGTTTTTATATTATGCTTTTCACGGATATTACAAGAATTTTAATTCACTAATTTGTATTATTTGATGTTGAATCAAAACATTCCATTAACAGTCAGTACTTTTCTTTTATTATCCTTTACAGAAAGACGGTATCGTAATAAATATTTTATTGTCGTTTGTTTTCCCGTTATAACAAGAGATAACATGATGGCTAGAGGAATTTAATTAGAACTTTACGTTGCGTTCGGGATTTAATTATCTCTTTTGTAGTTGCTGTTGTTTCCGACACTATTTCTTTTCTGTCCTCTCCTTCTTTTTGCAGGGTCAGACATATAAGAAATTTTCAAGAGTTTATTTTATAATAAGTGATTATATAAATTGTTTTGTGTTTAAGAAAATTGTAGTAGAATTAGTGGCAGAAACCGCTATCCTCTAGTTATTTAGAGATATGTCGAATTTTAAAAATCTCGAAAGATTAAAATGTGCACCATATGTCAACAGCCTTAGAAAATGTCAGGGATGAAGAGACTGCTCCCCTACCGTTAGCGCGCACTGGCTTTCTAGCTTATTTTTTTTCTTCTTATAATGATAATAATAATAAGAAGGAGAAGAAGAAGACTGGGAAGCACAAGAAATTGCTTTATTTGAAACAGCCCACATTGTGCGCAAAGTATTGTAGAGGCACCGACAGCCCCTAGTTCTGCTCCTGCTGGTTGCAGCCTGGAGTAGATTTTATATTCAGCCGACACATAACATCTTTAGTCGTGATGTAGTGGAATAATAATAATAATAATAATAATAATAATAATAATAATCATTATTATTATTATTATTATTATTATTATTAAAGTTTCTTTTCAGTTAAATCTTTTTTATAAATAACCTTGACCATTGGCCAAGTTAATAACCAAATAAATTTCGTTGTTCACTCTAATATAACCTCTTCACTGTAATGAAGAGGTTGCCAAATCACGTATAAAACATCGATATTTTAATTTTGAACATCGAAGATTCGTAACATCGATGTTTTGTTATCGACATGGCATCCCTTGTGCGTAAAGCAACTTGACGTGCTCAGACGCCCGTGGGAAACGGCGAGGGATCGAATGGGACCCGCGAGGCGAGAATTGGCCCTTTGAGATAACCCTGGGTACGAACTGGTTTCCTGGCTTATTTTTGTTTTCTTATAATAATAATAATATTAGTAATTATAATTAATATTGTTTTCGGTTAAATCTTTATTACAAATTAACTCAGCCATTGGTAAATTAAATTTCGTTGATCAGGAATATAACAAACAGTTTGCTAAACCACGTTTAAAACATCGAGGGTTTTGATCGATGTTTTATTAACATCGATATTTTAATTTTGAACATCGAAGATTCGTAACATCGATGTTTTGTTATCGACATGGCATCCCTTGTGCGTAAAGCAACTTCACTTGCTCGGACGCCCGTGGGAAATGGCGAGGGATCGAATGGGACCCGCGAGGCGAGAATTGGCCCTTTGAGATAACCCTGGGTACGCACTGGTTTCCTGGCTGATTTTTGTTTTCTATAATAATAATAATATTAGTAATTATAATTAATATTGTTTTCGGTTAAATCTTTATTACAAATTAACTCAGCCATTGGTAAATTAAATTTCGTTGATCAGGAATATAACAAACAGTTTGCTAAAACACGTTTAAAACATCGATGGTTTTTGGTCGATGTTTTATTAACATCGATATTTTAATTTTGAACATCGAAGATTCGTAACATGGATATTTTGCTATCGATGTAGCATCCCTCGTGCGTGAAGCAACTTGACGTGCTCAGACGCCCGTGGGAAATGGGAACCCGCGAGTCGCGCAGGTGGTGGCGCAGCGAGTCGCAACGGCGTGTGACCTAACGCGCGAGCTATCGCAACAGCGCCAGCGCGCTCTGTCCACGCAACCGCGCGACTGTCTCTTGTTCCGCGCGCCCGGGATTTATACCTCGGCCCCCACACCTGGGCGCCGCGGCGACGTGGCCGGGAATAAACTCCGCTTCCTAGAAGCTCGCCTCGCAGCCTGTCACCAGCCTCCGAGCTGACTGGCGCTGCTGGATCGTTTCAAAATCAGGAGAGATTCTAGGAATCGGGTGCGTATTAATATCTAGTGACGACCGGCTCAGGTGTCTCAAGGCAAGAGCTGTTCGTACTGTGGCTTCTCTGACCGAAGGCCTAGGGTTCCAGTTCCTGTGGTGGAGGATTTTTGTTAGTAGTTATGTATGTAGATCGAATTCAGGTACTGACTGGATGAAAAATCTAGTGTCTGGCTGGTCTGATGGGTGCTGTTCTTAGTTTTTCGGTTCATTTCCAGGCGAACGTAGAAGCCGAACATTAGAAAACGAGACGCAGACCGTGCGCGATCTTTCCTTCCATATTCTTCCCACTGACTCTTTCCTTTACACACACACACACACACACATACACGCACTACATTATCAGACATTTCGTGGGACCATTTGGGAACCTGGAGACTGTCCTGGCTGCGACTGTCCCCGTTGGCGGAGACATCTGGAGAGGGAAAACCTGCAAGCTCAGGTGAAATCGGAGCCGGATCTCATGTAGCGAGGGATTAACACCGCCACTTTTGGAGATATTACATACACTACATTTGTGGGACTAATGAGTAATGACCGTAGACGTTCACGCGCCCGGAAACAATATAGTCGATCAATCCAGTGGCGAGTGGGAACCGGAGTCAACACGTTTTCCTAAACCCTGATTACCCTGATTAAACACTTATTAATTGCCGAAAAGTACACTTACTAATAACAGTAATAAATAATAATAAATACTAGTGACAACTATAACAACACTTGGACAATATGGTGGGACAATATGGACACACTGGTAAGTGGTCAGGTACACTGTTGGAATTATAGACAGGACGCAAGCAGAGCTGGATAATCTGGTTCGGCAAACCAAAAAATAAATACATACATACATAAGTAAATAAAAAAACGGCAGCTCATTACCCCCGCAGTGATGTTGACAGATCACGCCGTGAACTTGAGCAGTTAAAAGATATGGCTGAAGTAAAGAAGGAAATACTGCAGAGTTTATCAAAGATTCAAGGAGATGTAACTCCTTGAGTTATGTAAGGAGGATATCCTCAAACTGGGCAGCTCGTGAAGTTTTCTGGCACAATATCTTGTTAACTTATATTCGCCAAAATACCTTGTTATAAATGCGTGAATGTTTCAGAAATATTTTTCCTTTTAATATTTAAGGCACTAATAATTAACATAAGAATTTAGTGGACCCTCAACTTTATCAACGATTATATCACTTTTTAAGGCATCTTAGAATTGGAAAGCTGTGTAAGACTTGTAGTGAAAACAATTCTTTCTTCTCTTATCTGTTGGAAACAATCGCAGTAATACGTCAAATCCATTAAACGTTACTCTCGAAAAGAGAAAATGTTCTACTTTCCTTCGAATGTATTCTCTGACGAGCAGACGTGTACTCACAGAAATCATCCTAACGAATTCAGTGAAGCATTTGACCGGATTTCGACAATGAACGTACAAAACCGACGTCTCAATGGGACATTTAAAAGAATATGGCGTTTAATTTAAGCTTTTAGAAACAAATAACATTCAATTGGGAACTAAAAATTGAAACAAACGATTTGAGAAGAAAATAAAATAAATATCGAGTGATGTGACTGCAACTATAGCTTGGGACTGCAACTATAGCTTTGTAGACCGGGTATCCGTCCGATCGAATCCAGATGGTGATGGGATTTCTATAGAAGAAAAGTTGTTAGGTGGTTAGTTCCAGAGCTTCGGTGAAAATTCTGGAGACTAGTTGCTCTAATCGCTCGTTTGTATGTATTTCTCCAATACATGCCAGTGGATGCCGAAGTTGCAACTGGAATTGGCAATTAATGAATTGGAATTAATGAAACAAGAATGAATGATGCGTGAATGGAATAAACGAAAAGAACATTTCAGTTTCAATTTCAATTACAATTTCTAGAAAAGTTTTACTTAGGATTAAGAGAAATAAAATAATAAAAATCTCTCCCTCTCAGCTGCTTAAGCCGCAAGGCAGCAGCCTACTGTATAGAATTTAAGGAAAATAAACTCCCGCCTCCTCAGGGGGAGTAGAAGGGAAAAAGAGAAAAAAAAAGAATTGGCAAGGAGGCGCGCGCCATCCGACACTACTCATCTGGATCCCAATCTGCCCATTCTGAGGGTTGATCCACAATCCACCACGATCTCGAAAGATTCTGAGAGAAAAACGAGTCTTGGAATGGACATAGCGCAGTTGAGCTATAATTAGAGACCGGATTTTTATGTAATTACATATTTTTTGTCTTTCCACTTACCGTTCTCAAAATTGTAATCTTGGCAAATCATCGCCCTCCTAACACAATATCGAATTGTTTCGTTACATATTTTTACATATTTAGTACTATATTACATACTTGACATATTTTGCTGTTTTCACAATTAATTTTCTTATTTTATCAATTTAATTCCATATTTTTCATGAAAAAATGTATTTTTTTTAAATCAGCATTTTTTTTATTGGGGAAATCTAGGTGTCCAAAATATCATTGACACTGCGTTTTGTGATCTATAACCTTCATTTCCCAGAAAAATTTGCGATCGTCGACGTGTAACACTTCGATGAAGCTGCAGTGTATGTTTCGTGGTCGTAGATCTCGCCAGTTTGTGTGATGGTTTCTATTGCGATTAGTCCGGCTGCTTAACTACGGTCTTGGATTACAGAAGATTAAGCTTCTACTACCGACAAGAAAGGTGTATGATGTAAAATGAGCAGTTTTTCTAAATGTAATTTCTTGTTATGTAAATGGTTTTTAATTAGATAATTTTAATATTATATATTATATCCGATTTTACATATTTATTACATATTCTTACTGTTTTCATTACATGTTTATGCACATATTTTGACGTTTAATAGTACATATTTGTCCGGTCTCTAGCTATAACGTCATAGGAGGGAGTAAAGGAATGTTCGGGTCGTAGAACCCGTCAGTCGGTGCGAATCAGGTGGAGCGCTTTCTTGAGCCAACAAAGCGCAGATGGCGAGCCGCGTCGCGGAGGCTTAAGCCGAAAGCGAGTGACAGAGCCCACGCGAGAGTGATCGCATAGCGCATGCGCAGACAAGCAGCTCCTGCCTTTCACCATCACACCGGGAGAGATGCCTTAAGGCATCAACTGATGTCACTGTAGTCCCTCTGACCGGGAGGTCCTAGGGTTCCACTCCCCACCCTCCCCTGCCATGCAGATCGGCCACGCCCACACACCACACAGCGCTTGCTCCAGGCAGCGGAGACGCACCGGCTGAGGTGGCTCAGGGCATCACTGATGTCACTGCAGTGCCTCTGACCGGAAGGTCCTGGGGTTCCACTCCCCACCCCTCCCCCGCCAAGCAGATCGGCCACGCCCACACACACAGCGCTTGCTCCAGGCAGCGGAGACGCACCGGCTGAGGTGGCTCAGGTCATCAACTGATGTCACTGCAGTGCCTCTGACTGGGAGGTCCTAGGATAAGAGGCCCGACGGTGGCAGGATTTTCGACACTAGCTTATCAGCTAGGTCGAATTCGATCGCTGTCTGGAGGAGAATTCTAGCGGCCGACTGCTCTGATCGGTAGTTTTCCGTGGATTCTCCGATCAACACAATGTGAATGCCGCAGCAGTACCCTAACACACGGGCCACGGACCGCGCGCGATCGTTCCTTCCTCTTCCTTACCCTATTTTCACCCCTTACCTACATATTTAATTGCACTACACTAACACAAACGCCTATAGATCAGTCGGGAGCTTGGTGCTTGTCCTGGCTGGGGCAGTGACCCGCTGGTGGGAGACACCTGATTGGAGTACTCCCCCATGCCGACAGATAGACCGACGCCGGATCTCGACGTCCAGTGGGGAAGATCACAGTCTTCCGCGATAAAAAAGAAATACACACTTACGAACTAATGATCTTAGCAGTCGACGCGCCAGGAATCGTAGTCAAATCCATTACGTCCCTCTCACACATCTACACACACACACACACACACACACACACAACTTTTGTATTCACTTCTTACAAAACCCCTTCTACTACAGTATGATGAATCCCCACTCTCACTATCGTCCGCACTGTTCAGCGAGCTTCATGGCGTGACGCACGGTGGAAGCAGCTACCTCTCGTCAGACATTCCATTTGCGCCGAGGGTGACGGCTGCAGGAAGCGTCGGCGGCTGCAGCGTTGCCTGATCGCCAGCAAAGGACACAAGCGCCTACTAGATAACTTTATTAATTTGTGAGTGACTCAATGATTTTCTTTTTGTGATAATTTTGACCCGCACCAAGAGGACGGGGACAGTAAGAAGCTCTTTACTGGCTTTTCAAATCAGACTTGTTCGGGGTGAGGGTGCTAGCCTTAACTGGAGGTGATGGGTTACCAATAATGATGTCGACGATTGAGTTGTGGATGAATACGGAACAGGGTGTTCGTGAAAACAAGTGTGTTAAAATTTTGATCTTGCGAATGCCTTCGATAAAGTTCTTGACACTCCAAGAGGGTGTTGTCTGGCAGAAATACGTGCCTGCCTCTCTCTTCCAATTAGTGATGATTGGGTTGAGGATGATTATAATTGGGGATGATGGACAACGGCGATGATGTGCATGTTGATGTCGATGTGTATTCGAGTGTTGGGGAAACGGATGTGCAGGGTGTTCAGAAAAGCATGCTTTTGTTAATGTTTTGCAATCAGCAGTGTCTCCAACGAACTTTTTTTTGTCACTCACTTTCACTAACCCCCAAAGAGATGTTCTCTGGTAGAAGTTGATGTCTGATTAATAGAATTTGGGATGAGAGGGTTGGAGATGGTAATCTTATCGGGTGGATGTCTGTGGGAATTACTGAGTTGCGGGGGAATGTGTTGTAAAATTATTTGCCCTTGAAAGCATCTCCGATGAACTTTTTTGCACCCTCTTTTTCTCTCTCCCGCTCTGGATCTCCACATTAGAATTCCTTGGGTTGAGGGTGATCGCTTTAGTTGGGATGATAGATGATAGTTCGGTTCATAAAAGGCAGCGAAATATCTCCTCAATCCTCTTTCACCGCCTAGGTTGAGTATGGTTTCTTTATCATGGGATGCTTGCCGATTATGATGATCAAGAAGGAGGTACTTGTGATGGAACTGTGGAATGATGAGTCTAGAAAATAAACCAACTGCCTCATACAGAACACTATAAAGTGGATTCGGAGTAACGACTATATCACCGTCCTTCCTTCTCCTCCACCAACACTAAATTCAACCATTTCACTGCATATATCGTTATCGAACATCGGATTACCGATAATATGTGCAGGGAAACCTTCTAATTATCTCGTTGAATCAGTTTCTCTGTTTGTTACAATTCCATTAATTTCTCTTTCAGAAGAAATACTCTGTGTGGCTTACATAAGACGGATTTTTGCTAGTGGCCTTTAGTCATTTATGAGAAATTATTTGCTATCCAGTAGCATTAATGAAGTTGTCAAAATAATTGATCGTCGGTACGTAGGGGATGTTAAGTCGAATTAGTTTGCCATCAGTGGGGAATATAACCATCCCGCTGTTAGAGTCGTTTTTGCTCGGCGCACTTTTAAAGCATCTACGATTTAATTTAATTTTGACGTGCCTCTTCCGCCAACTTAATTTACGTTAATTGCCCATGTCTCGATGAGCTTCAAACTGGTTGAGTCCTTGAATGAGGTTCTTGACTTGTCCTCTGTTCCTTCGCGTCACTCCGCGTCACGTCTTGTCGCCGGTATCGAAGGAATATGTCGTCTGTCCTCTTTCTCATTTGCTGCAGATGTTGTTTCCGATGGAAGTACCCTGTGGTTGCTGTACCTTTGTTCGTTCAGACGAAGATTTCTAAAGGATAACTGATTCTTGTTTGTTAGTAAACAAGTGAAGAGCAGTAGGAGACGATGCTCTGTATTACATTTATTAGCTCTATATTAGACAATGCTTCTTAATTACAAAATATGATCTAAAGGTCGATTGTTGATTGTAATGCCGATTGTAATCGATTGTAATGCCTTCATTCTAGAAAGTAATTTACAATTTTGAACCTAGCAATTTTACAGTATTTCTTTCCAAATTCAAAAATATATTTTTTCTTAAGAACTTTCTCGACTTTCCTTCTCGAGGGCGCTGCACGTCAAAATGACATCTATAAAAAGTTGAATTTTTTCTTGTCCATTTATTTTTATTTTTGCTTCATTTTGCCGTGCCGATTTTATGCTTTTCGAAAACAGTTTAGTATTTTGCAGAGCCGTTCTCACTTAGTTTTAATAACCAAAGTATATTTTGATGTAAGAACTTTGATATTACTTTCTTTCCACAAATATTTCAAGTTCCTGGTGTCTGCTCAGATAATCTCGTACGCTGGAAATAGTTGCCATATTTTGCAGCACCTTTTTGTCAGTTTGTGTTTTTAATTACCGTTGTGAATCGATTAATTCTGATGTACTACATAATTTCAGTAAACTTGATTTAAATCTCTACTTTCAGTGACAAAGCTTTTGAAAGTATTGCACGTAAATTAGTCTTGAATGATTCTTGTCATTATGAACTAAGAAAGATAGACCTAATATAAGATAATTCAGAACATTTTTAAGATAATTATCAGTTATATTTATGATATTAATTCTACTTATTTAACATTTAAGGACTAGAGAGACATATGACCGGTTTTAACTCGACATCAATGTCAAACCGAACTCTAATAACATTACAGCTCACAGCATACTTAAACCATTGCGTTGATGATGTTACATTACATTTACACACCAAAGAGCCAATCGGACTGCGAAATTATGAATAACTCCGTGTGTATGATTGTCTTTTTAATTAAGCAAGCATCGAACAAAAGTTCCATTAAAGTTACCACCGGCCGGCCTGTTCTCTTTTCGAGGCCGTCGTAGGAGACAATAAGACTCCAAGCAACCGCGCGCGAGACGGGAGTGGCCGGGGCTGGCGTCGGGAGTCGGTTCGCCTCATCCCCAGCGATTGGGCCGTGTGTTCTCGTCTCGCTCCCTCCGCCTCCTTGTCTCGCTCTCCCATTCATTCATCGTTGCCGAGCCTCCATTCATTCGAACGCCGCTGCGCCGCGCCGGTCCGCCCACGTCCCCTGTTTGGGCGGAACCCGCTTCTCCGCGCCTCGCGCCAGGAACGCCTGGCTGCGAGGCGTCCGACTGTTGCATAGCGGCGGATGCAAAACAATTATAAGACATATACGTTTTATTGGTTTTCACTGTTCCGATTCTATTTAAATGTTGATCTGTCTTTTTTTAGACTTTTTTTTAAATTTAGGACAACCACAATACGTACTTTCAATTTTATTTTCTATAATGTGACGAAGTTTCGGAGACTGTTCTGTCTCCCCTCATCAGGAATTACCGTTATTATGATACTTGAAAACTAAATATTATACATACAAAATATATGCAATATATACAAAAATATATGTTTTAGTGAAGTACGTGGTGGTCTGCAGTCCAGCCACACGACCGTTGAGCATTATATTAAAACGTATATGTTTTGTTGTTGTTTATATGTTTGTATATATTACATTTACTTTTCAAGCACCATAATAACAGTTGTACCTGATGAGGGAGCAACAAACAAAGGGACTGAACAACATTAAGTAGGATGCAAACACGTTGAATGTCGATCCAGTGTTGAGTTAGTATTGGAATAATAAAAGTAGTAAAATCTGTTTTGAAAAGATTAGCAGGTTTCGAAAGGATGAATGCTGCTAATGTTTTAGATTAATATATTAGTCAAGACAGTTCACTACTGCTCGAAAAACAACTCGAAAGAATTAGGCATATTTTTCAGTTTCCTTTCAGACTTGATTTTTAAGCTTTATTGTGAAATCTCGTTTTAAAATGGTTATAAATTTTGTAAGCCGATTCGGATGTTATATTAAACTGTCGAATGACTACATTATATAGTGCATAAAGGGCACTGAATTCCGATATTTTCAAATTTCAGCGTATGTCGCAAATTATTATTTTTTGTTTTGTAGTTTTGGTGATTATTTATTTTTGTGAAGATAAAACAATTTTTGGGACTGAAAATGCAATATCCTTTTACCGAAAATCGGAAATACTAATTGCTTTTTTATCGAACCCGTCCATACCTCGGCAACCCTTGAGCATCTTGGCCTATAAATTTACAATTACGATTTTCATCATCTATCTTCATCATCAATTCTTCCATTCATGAATGTTTGCTTTAGAACTTTTGCAATGTCTTCGGAAACGTTATCCACCCGAAAGTTGCTCTTTTAAAGCTGATAGAGAGTAATATTTCGTTTTGCTTAAATGTATTTGCTTATAACCCAGAAATGTTGAGTCGGCTATTAATAATAACTATTTTCACTGGTTTTAATCCGTTTGTGTTGAATATTTATTTGAAAACTTACGTTCAGGCGACGAAATTCTAGTGTGTCCCCATTTCTGTTGTCAGATTTCATGAATAAGTATGTTCTTCACCTGTTGGGCTGGCAACAATTTACAGTCTACGGTACAAAATATGGAATGTTTATGCAAGAATCCCTCGTCCTATTGGTTGTGTAAAACCATATATCTCAATTTATCAGAATTCTCGGCTCCCCTTAAAAGGAACACAACCACACCATTTTGGTATGTCCCAGTCGGCCTCTCCAACATTGAACTTCATGTTTTTACATATGAAAGTCGTACGTACAAAGGACTCACTTCACCGTACGTCCCTGCATTCACGTTTCCACGAAGGGGAAAGTGTCCAACGGAGAATCCGTCGCGGGGCCTTTGTCTACGGGGAGTGGCGCTGCGCCTGTCCTGCGACGAGACGGCCCTCTCGAGTTGTGGGGTGCGTGGGCGACGAGAGCTCACCACAGTCTCGAGCGGCGGCTGCGCCGCTTTCTAGGCCTCTGGGCGCGCATTATGCCCCCTCGCATAATTGGCCCTCCCATTGTCCAATTCGGTAGCGCGGCGCTCCATTGTGCTGCGACGTTGGACCTTGGGGTACACCTTCTTTTCAGGTGCAGACGCAATTGATAACTGGCGGCGCCCACGATGCTGCAGCCTTGAGCTGGTTGTTACGAAATATCGGCGGTGGATGGATTGGGAGGAGCGAATGAATGCGTGACTTTAAAGAATTATTTTTTTGAAATGTAGACATTACGTTTCTTATTCGAATTATTTCATCATTTCGTATTTTGTCTTTGCGTGGGTAATTTTTGTAGTTTATTAGATGTTTTACTAGACACGTGGAAGCAGGAACGGGCATGAAAACCAATTTTGTTAGGGTGATGAAACGAACGGCTGATATTTCTTAGTATTTTTTTCTTACCAGAAAAAGACGTCTGTATGGGGGGGAGATATAAGCTAACATGTAATGTGTGTATTTATAATGAGAAATACACAGTAACATTACACTACATTTCTAATGAGAAATACACTCAATGCTTGTTAACTTATATCTCCCCTTACTAATTTTTGTAATGTAAAAAAGCCTTGCCTGACTGATATCATTCTGGAATAATGACCGTGGCTGGAATAATGGCTTTTGCGGCATCTCTCATAAATTTGA
>JAHLJT010002630.1:21862123-21886169 GCA_031308135.1 Acheta domesticus
CATTGGCCAAGTTAATAACCAAATAATTTCTTTGTTCACGACTGTAATGAAGAGGTTGCTAAATCACGTTTAAAACATCGATATTTTAATTTTGAACATCGAAGATTTGTAACATCGATATTTTGCTATCGACGTGGCATCCCTCCTGCGTGAAGCAACTTGACGTGCTCAGACGCCCTTGAGAAATGGCGAGGGATCGAATGGGGACCCGCGAGGCGAGAATTGGCCCTTTGAGGTAACCCTGGGTGCGCACTGGTTTCCTGGCTTATTTTTGTTTTCTCATAATAATAATAATAATAATAATAATAATAGTAATTATAATTAATATTGTTTTCGGTTAAATCTTTTTTTATAAATTAACTCAGCCATTGGTAAATTGAATTTCGTTGATCAGGAATATAACGAACAGTTTGCTAAACCACGTTTAAAACATCGATAGTTTTTGGTGGATGTTTTATTAACATCGATATTTTAATTTTGAACATCGAAGATTCGTAATATGGATATTTTGCTATCGACGTGGCGCATCCCTCGTGCGTGAAGCAACTTGACGTGCTCAGACGCCGTGGGAAATGGCGAGGGATCGAATGGGACCCGCGAGGCGAGAATTGGCCCTTTGAGGTAACCCTGGGTGCGCACTGGTTTCCTGGCTTATTTTTGTTTTCTTAAAATAATAATAATAATAATTGTAATAATAATAATAATAATTGTTTTCGGTTAAATCTTTATTATAAATTTACTCAGCCATTGGCAAATTAAATTTCGCTGATCAGGAATATAATGAACAGTTTGCTAAACCACGTTTAAAACATCGATGGTTTTTGGTCGATGTTGTATTAAAATCGATATTTTAATTTTGAACATCGAAGATTCGTAATATGGATATTTTGCTATCGATGTAGCATCCCTCCTGCGTGAAGCAACTTCAAGTGCTCAGTCGCCCGTGGGAAATGGGGACCCGCGAGTCGCGCAGGTGGTGGCGCAGCGAGTCGCAACGGCGTGTGACCTAACGCGCGAGCTATCGCAACAGCGCCAGCGCGCTCTGTCCACGCAACCGCGCGACTGTCTCTTGTTCCGCGCGCCCGGGATTTATACCTCGGCCCCCACACCTGGGCGCCGCGGCGACGGCTCGCCTCGCAGCCTGTCACCAGCCTCCGAGCAGACCGGAGCTGCTGGATCGTTTCAAAATCAGGAGAGATTCTAGGAATCGGGTGCGTATTATTATCTAGTGACGACCGGCTCAGGTGTCTCAAGGCAACAGTTGTTCGTACTGTGGCTTCTCTGACCGAAGGCCTAGGGTTCCAGTGCCTGTGGTGGAGGATTTTTGTTAGTAGTTATGTATCTAGATTGAATTGAGCTACTGTCTGGAGGAAAATTCTAGTGTCTGGCTGGTCTGATAGGTGCTGTTCTTAGTTTCTCCGATCATTTCCAGGCGAACGTAGAAGCCGAACATTAGAAAACGTGGCACAAACCTTGCGCGATCTTTCCTTCCATATTCTTGCCACTGACTCTTTCCTTTACACACACACGTACTACATTATCAGACATTTCATGGGACCATTTGGAAACTTGGAGACTGTCCTGGCTGCGACTCTCCCCGTTGGCGGAGACATCTGGAGGGGAAAACCTGCAAGCTGAGGTGAAATCGGTGCTGGATCTCATGTAGCGAGGGATTAACACCGCCACCTTTGGAGATGTTACATACACTATATTTGTGGGACTAATGAGTAATGACCGTAGACGTTCACGCGCCCGGAAATAATATAGTCGATCAATCCAGTGGCGAGTGGGAACAGGAGTCAACATATTTTCCTAAACCCTGATTAGTACACTTATTAATTGCCGAAAAGTACACTTACTAATAACAGTAATAAATAATAATAAATAATAGTGACAACTATAACAACAACACTTGGACAATATGGTGGGACAAAATGGACACACTGGTACGTGGTCAGGTACACTGTTGGAATAATAGACAGGACGCAAGCAGAGCTGGATAATCTGGTTCGGCAAACCAAAAAATAAATACATACATACATAAACGGCAGCTCATTACCCTTGCAGTGATGTTGACAGATCTCTTCCTCAGATCTGGAGGCCGTGAACTTGAGCCGTTAAAAGATATGGCTGAAGTAAAGAAGCAAATACTGCAGAGTTTATCAAAGATTCAAGGAGATGTAACTCTTTGAGTTATGTAAGGAGGATATCCTCAAACTGGGCAGCCCGTGAAGTTTTCTGGCACAATATCTTGTTAACTTATACTTGCCCAAATACCTTGTTATAAATGCGTGAATGTTTCAGAAATCTTTATCCTTTTAATATTTAAGGCACTAATAATTAACATAAGAATTTAGTGGACCCTCAACTTTATCAACGATTATATCACTTTTTAAGGCATCTTAGAATTGGAAAGCTGTGTGAGACTTGTAGTGAAAACAATTCTTTCTTCTCTTATCTGTTGGAAACAATCACTGTAATACGTCAAATCCATTAAAAGTTACTCTCGAAAAGAGAAAATGTTCTACTTTCCTTCGAATGTATTCTCTGACGAGCAGACGTGTACTCACAGAAATCATCCTAACGAATACAGTGAAGCTTTGACCGGATTTCGACAATGAACGTAGAAAACCGACGTCTCAATGGGACATTTAAAGAATATGGCGTTTAATTTAAGCTTTTAGAAACAATAACGTTCAATTGGGAACTACAAATTGAAACAAACGATTTGAGAAGAAAAGAAAAGAAATATCGAGTGATGTGACTGCAACTATAGCTTGGGACTGCAACTATAGCTTTGTAGACCGGGTATCCGTCCGATCGAATCCAGATGGCGATGGGATGTCCATAGAAGCCAAGTTGTTAGGTGGTTAGTGCCAGAGCTTCGATGAAAATTCTAGAGACTGGTTGCTCTAATCGCTCGTTTCTATGTATTTCGCCAATACATGCCAGGTGGACGCCGAAGTTGTAACTGGAATTGGCAATTAATGAATTGGATTTAATGAAACAAGAATGAATGATGCGTGAATGGAATAAACGAAAAGAACATTTCAGTGTCAATTTCAATTACAATTTCTAGAAAAGTTCTACTTAGGATTAAGATAAATAAAATAATAAAAACCTCTCCCTCTCAGCTGCTTAAGCCGCAAGGCAACATCCTGTATAGAATTAAGGAAAATAAACTCCCGCCTCCTCAGGGGTACTGTGGAGGGGGAAAAGAGAAAAAAAAGAATTGGCAAGGAGGCGCGCGCGATCCGACGCTGTTCATCTGGAACCCAATCTGCCCGTTCTGTGGGTTGATCCACTCTCCACCATAATTTCGAAAGATTGTGAGAGAAAAGCGAGAATTGGAATGGCCGTAGCGCGGTTGAGCTATAACTAGAGACCGGATTTTTATGTAATTACATTTTTTTGTCTTTCTACTTACCGTTCTCAAAATTGTAGTCTTGGCAAATCATCGCCCTCCTAACACAATATAGAATTTTTTCGTTACATATTTTTACATATTTAGTACTATATTACATATTTGACATATTTTGCTGTTTTCACAATTTATTTTCTTATTTTATCAATTTAATTGCATATTTTTCATGAAAAGATGTATTTTTTTAAAATCAGCATTTTTACCACATTATTGGGGAAATCTAGGTGTCAAATATCATTGACACTGCGTTTTGTGATCTGTAACCTTCATTTCCGAAAAAAATTGCGATCGTCGACGTGTAACACTTCGATGAAGCTACAGTGTATGTTTCGTGGTCGTAGATCTCGCCAGTTTGTGTGATGGTTTCTATTGCGATTAGTCCGGCTGCTAAACTACGGTCCTGGATTACAATAGATCAAGCTTTTACTACTGACGAGAAAGTTTTATGATGTAAAGTGAGCAGTTTTTCTAAATGTAATTTATTGCTATGTAAATGGTTTTTAATTAGATAATTTTAATATTATATATTATATCCGATTTTACATATGTATTACATATTCTTACTGTTTTCATTACATGTTTATGTACATATTTTGACGTTTAATACTACATATTTTTCCGGTCTCTAGCTATAACGTCATAGGAGGGAGTAAAGGAATGTCCGGGTCGTGGAACCCGTCAGTCGGTGCGAACCAGGTGGAGCGCTTTCTTCAGCCAACAAAGCGCAGATGGCGAGCCGCGTCGCGGAGGCTTAAGCCGAAAGCGAGTGACAGAGCCCACGCGAGAGTGATCGCATAGCGCATGCGCAGACAAGCAGCTACTGCCTTTCACCATCACACCGGGAGAGGTGGCTCAGGGCATCAACTGATGTCACTGTAGTCCCTCTGACCGGGAGGTCCTAGGACTCCACTCCCCACCCCGACCCCGCCAAGCAGATCGGCCACGCCCACACACCACACAGCGCTTGCTCCAGGCAGCGGAGACGCACCGGCTGAGGTGGCTCAGGGCATCAACTAATGTCACTGCGGTGCCTCTAACCGGGAGGTCCTAGGTTCCACTCCCCACCCCGTCCCCGCCAAGCAGATCGGCCACGCCCACACACACACAGCGCTTGCTCCAGGCAGCGGAGACGCACCGGCTGAGGTGGCTCAGGGCATCAACTGATGTCACTGCAGTGCCTCTGACTGGGAGGTCCTAGGATAAGAGGCCCGACGGTGGCAGGATTTTCGACACTTGCTTGTCAGCTAGGTCGAATTCAGTCGCTGACTGGAGAACTCTAGCGGCCGGCTGCTCTGATCGGTAGTTTTCCGTGGATTCTCCGATCAACACAATGTGAATGCCGGAGCAGTACCCTAACACAAGGGCCACGGACCGCGCGCGATCGTTCCTTCCTCTTCCTTTCCCTATTTTCACCCCTTACCTACATATTTAATTGCACTACACTAACACATACGCCTATAGATCAGTCGGGAGCTTGGTGCTTGTCCTGGCTGGGGCAGTGCCCCGCTGGTGGGAGACACCTGATTGGAGTACTCCCCCCATGCCGACAGATAGACCGGCGCCGGATCTCGACGTCCAGTGGGGAAGATCACAGTCTCCCGCGATAAAAAAGAAATACACACTTACGAACTAATGATCTTAGCAGTCGACGCGCCAGGAATCGTAGTCAAATCCATTACGTCCCCCTCACACATCTGCATACATACACACACACACACACACAACTTTTGTATTCACTTCTTACAAAACCCCTCTACCACAGTATGATGAATCCCCACTCTCACTATCGTCCGCACTGTTCAGCGAGCTTCATGGCGTGACGCACGGTGCAAGCAGCTACCTCTCGTCAGACATTCCATTTGCGCCGAGGGTGACGGCTCCAGGAAGCGGCGGCGGCTGCAGCGTTGCCTGATCGGCAGCAAAGGACACAAGCGCCTACTAGATAGCTTTATGAATTTCTGAGTGAGTCAGTGATTTTCTTTTTGTGATAATTTTGACCCGCACCAAGAGGACGGGGACAGTAAGAAGCTCTTTACTGGCTTTTCAGATCAGACTTGCTCGGGGTGGGGGTGCTAGCCTTAACTGGAGGTGATGGATTACCAATAATGATGTCGACGATTGAGTTGTGGATGAATACGGAACAGGGTGTTCGTGAAAACAAGTGTGTTAAAATTTTGATCTTGCGAATGCCTTCGATAAAGTTCTTGACACTCCAAGAGGGTGTTGTCTGGCAGAAATACGTGCCTGCCTCTCTCTTCCAATTAGTGATGATTGGGTTGAGGATGATTATAATTGGGGGTGATGGACAACGGCGATGATGTTCATGTTGATGTCGATGTGTATTCGAGTGGTGGGGAAACGGATGTGCAGGGTGTTCAGAAAAGCATGCTTTTGTTAATGTTTTGCAATCAGCAGTGTCTCCAACGAACTTTTTTTTCTCACTCACTTTGACTAACCCCCAAAGAGATGTTCTCTGGTAGAAGTTGATGTCTGATTAATCGAATTTGGGATGAGAGGGTTGGAGATGGTAATCTTAACGGGTGGATGTCTGTGGGAATTACTGAGTGCCGGGGGAATGTGTTGTAAAATTATTTGCCCTTGAAAGCATCTCCGATGAACTTCTTTGCAACCTCACTTTCTCTCCCCCGCTCTGTATCTCCACATTAGAATTCCTTGGGTTGGGGGTGATCGCTTTAGTTGGGATGATAGATGATAGTTGGGTTCATAAAAGGCAGCGAAATATCTCCTCAATCCTCTTTCACCGCCTAGGTTGAGTAAGGTTTCTTTATCATGGGATGCTTGCCGATTATGATGATCAAGAAGGAGGTACTTGTGATGGAACTGTGGAATGATGAGTCTAGAAAATAAACCAACTGCCTCATACAGAACACTATAAAGTGGATTCGGAGTAACGACTATATCACCGTCCTTCCTTCTCCTCCACCAACACTAAATTCAACCATTTCACTGCATATATCGTTATCGAACATCGGATTACCGATAATATGTGCAGGGAAACCTTCTAATTATCTCGTTGAATCAGTTTCTCTGTTTGTTAAAATTCCATTAATTTCTCTTTCAGAAGAAATACTCTTTGTTGCTTAGATAAGACAGAATTTTGCTAGTGGCCTTAGTCATTTATGAGAAATTATTTGCTATCCAGTAGCATTAATGAAGTTGTCAAAATAATTGATCGTTGGTACGTAGGGGATGTTAAGTCGAATTAGTTTGCCATCAGTGGGGAATATAACCATCCCGCTGTTAGCGTCGTTTTTGCTCGGCGCGCTTTTAAAGCATCTACGATTTAATTTAATTTTGACGTGCCTCTTCCGCCAACTTAATTTACGTTAATTGCCCATGTCTCGATGAGCTTCAAACTGGTTGAGTCCTTGAATGAGGTTCTTGACTTGTCTTCTGTTCCTTCGCGTCACTCCGCGTCACGTCTTGTCGCCGGTATCGAAGGAATATGTCGTGTGTCCTCTTTCTCATCTGCTGCAGATGTTGTTTCCGATAGAAGAACTCTGTGGTTGCTGTACCTTTGTTCGTTCAGACGAAGATTTGTAAAGGAGAACTGATTCTTGTTTGTTAGTAAAAAAGTGAAGAGCAGTAGGAGACGATGCTCTATATAAGATAATAGACAAAATAGACATAATTACAAAATATGATCTAAAGGTCGATTGTTGTGTAATGCCTTCATTCTAGAATATAATTTACAATTTTGAACCTAGCGATATTACAATATTTCTTTCCAAATTCAAAAATATTTTTTTCTTAAGAACTTTCTCGACCTTCCTTCTTGAGGTCCAAACGGCATCTATAAAAAATTGAATTTTTTCTTCCCCATTTATTAGTATTTTTGCTTCATTTTGCGGTGCCGATTTTATGTTTCTGAAAACAGTTTATTATTTTGCAGAGGCATTCTCACTTAGTTTTAATAACCGAAGTTGAGAACTTTGATATTAATTTCTTTCCACAAATATTTCAAATTCCTGGTGTCTGCTCAGATAATCTCTCGTACGATGGAAATAGTTACCCTATTTTGCAGCACTTTTTTTTGTTTGGGTTTTTAATTACCATTGTGAACCGATTAATTCTGATGTACTACATAATTTCAGTAAACTTGATTTAAATCTCTACTTTCCGTGACAAAGCTTTTGAAAGTATTACATGTAAATTAGTCTTGAATGATTCTTGTCATTATGAACTAAGAAAGATAGACCTAATAAGCAGACGATATAAGATAATTCAAAACATTTTTAAGGTAATTATCAGTCATATTTATGATATTAATTCTACTTATTTAACATTTAAAGACTTAAACGCCATAATATCGTATAACCAGAGAGACATATGACCGGTTTTAACTCGAGATCAATGTCAAACCGAGCTCTACTAACATTACAGCGCACAGCATACATAAACCATTGCGTTGATTATGTTATATTATATTTACACACCCAATATTGACGAGAGCCAATCGGACTGCGAAATTATGAATAACTCCGTGTGTATGATTGTCTTTTTAATTACGCTAGCATCGAACAAAAGTTCCATTAAAGTTACCACTGGCCGGCCTGTTCTCTTTCCGAGGCCGTCGTAGGAGACAATAAGACTCCAAGCAACCGCGCGCGAGACGGGAGTGGCCGGTGCTGGCGTCGGGAGTCGGTTCGCCTCATCCCCAGCGATTGGGCCGTGTGTTCTCGTCTCGCTCCCTCCGCCTGCGTGTCTCGCTCTCCCATTCATTCATCGTTGTCGAGCCTCCATTCATCCGAACGCCGCTGCGCCGCGCCGGTCCGCCCACGTCCCCTGTTTGGGCGGAACCCGCTTCTCCGCGCCTCGCGCCAGGAACGCCTGGCTGCGAGGCGTCCGACTGTTGCATAGTGGCGGATGCAAAACAATTATGACATGTAAGTTTTATTGGTTTTCACTGTTCCGATTCTATTTAAATGTTGTTCAGTCTTTTTTTTAGACTTTTTTTAAAAAAATTTAGGACAACCACAATAAGTACTTTCAATTTTATTTTCTGTAATGTGACGACGTTTCGGAGACTGTTGTGTCTCCCCTCATCAGGAATTAGTGTTATTATGATACTTGAAAACTAAATATTATATATACAAAATATGTACAATATATATAAAAACATATCAGTTTTAGTTAAGTACTAGTGGAGTGCAGTCCAGCCACATGACCGTTAACCGTTAAAAACGTATATATTTTGTTGTTGTTTATATTTTTGTACATATTACATTTACTTTTCAAGTAGCATAATGTACCTTGTTAGAGAAACAGAACAGTCTCCGAAACGTTTCGGATGTGATTTTAAACTATCGAAGGACTAAATTATATAGTGCATAACGGGCATTAAATTCCGATCTTTTCAAAATTTTAGTGTATTTCGCAAATTATTATTATTTTTTTGTAGCTTTGGTAATTGATTTATTTTTGTGAAGATAAAACAATTGTTGAGGCTGAAAATTCAACGTCCTTTACCGAAAATCGTTAATACTAATTACTTTTTTATCGAACCGTTCCATACATCAGCGACCCTTGAGCATCTTGGCCTATAAATTTACTTTTACGAATTTCATCATCTATCTTCATCATCAATTCTTCCATTCATGAATGTTTGCTTTAGAACTTTTGCAATGTCTTCGGAAATGTTATCCAACCGAAAGCTGCTCTTTTAAAGCTGATAGAGAGTAATATTTCGTTTTGCTTAAATGTATTTGCTTATAACCCAGAAATGAGTCGGCTATTAATAATAACTATTTTCACTGGTTTTAATCCGTTTATACTTACGCCTGTTGAATATTTATTTGAAAACTTCCATCCAGGCGAAGAAATTCTAGTGTGTCCCCATTTCTGTTGTCAGATTTCATGAATAAGTATGTTCTCCACCTGTTGGGCTGGCAACAATTTACAGTTTACGGTACAAGATATGGAATGTTTATGCAAGAATCCCTCGTCCTATTCGTTGTGTAAAACCATCTATCTCAATTTATCAGAATTCTCGGCTCCCCTTAAAAGGAACACAACCACACAATTCTGGTATGTCCCAGTCGGCCTCTCCAACATTGAACTTCATGTTTTTACATACGAAAGTCGTACGTACAAAGGACTCGCTTCACCGTACGTCCCTGCATTCACGTTTCCACGAAGGGGAAAGTGTCCGACGGAGAATCCGTCGCGGAGCCTTTGTCTACGTGGAGAGGCGCTGCGCCTGTCCTGCGACGAGACGGCCCTCTCGAGTTGTGGGGTGCGTGGGCGACGAGAGCTCACCACAGTCTCGAGCGGCGGCTGCGCCGCTTTCTAGGCCTCTGGGCGCGCATTATGCCCCCTCGCATAATTGGCCCTCCCATTGTCCAATTCGGTAGCGCGGCGCGCCATTGTGCTGCGACGTTAGACCTTGGGGTACACCTTCTTTTCAGGTGCAGACGCAATTGATAACTGGCGGCGCCCACGATGCTGCAGCCTTGAGCTGGTTGTTACGAAATATCGGTGGTGGATGGATTAAAGGAGCGAATGAATGTGTGACTTTAAAGAATTCTTTTTTTGAAATGTAGACATTATGTTTCGTATTCGAATTATTTCATCATTTCGTATTTTGTCTTTGCATGGGTAATTTTTGTAGTTTATTAGATGTTTTACTAGACACATGAAAGCAGGAACGGGCGTGAAAACAAATTTTGTTAGGGTGATGAAACGAACGGTTGATATTTCTTAGTATTTTTTCTTACCAGAAAAAGACATGTGGATGGGGGGAGACTTAAGCTAACATGTAATGCGCGTATTTCTAATGAGAAATACACACTAACATTACACTACATTTCTAATGAGAAATACACACATTACATGTTAGCTTATATCTACCCGTACTAATTTTTGTAACGTAAAAAAGCCTTGCTTGACTGATATCATCCTGAAATAATGACCGTGATAAATCGATGACTTTTGCGGCAACTCTCATAAATTTGAGATCCTGTTGTATGTTACATTTGTTGTACTTCTCTCCTACACTTCTCTTATCGTTTTTACTGTTCATTGACAAAATAACTAAAATTTCACACTTGCGCGGAAGTCCATTTTTTTAAGCCCGGCTTTCCTTCGTTGGGAACGTTTGTTCGACTCCTGAAACCGCTGCTGACTGTACTACGATTTTCGTAACTCTGCCCCTGACAGGAGTCAGCTGTTGACGGTTTCTTGCAATCGGAAGCTTGAACGTCACCATAGTGACGTCACTGTGGCGACATGTATACTGCGATTTTCGCAACTCTAACCCTGACGGGAATCAGCTGTTGACGGTTTCATCCAATCGGGACTTCACCATAGTGACGTCACTGTAGCGATATATAAGCTCCCGATTGGATGGCAGCGAAACAGCTGATTTCTATCAGGGGCAGAGTTCCGAAAATCCCAGTATAAGCTCCAGATTGGATGGCAGCGAATCAGCTGATTCCTGTTAGGGGCAGAGTTACGAAAATCGCAGTATGAGCGTTCCTTTCAATCCTGCGGAACGGTGGAAAGCCGGACGCCTATCGGAAAGAGTCCACTGTTCTCCTCGGGGCCTGAGGTCGGGTGCCAGCCTTTTACGTATATTGTCCGAACTACCCCGTTGACCCAACCCGATACTTGAACCATTTTACACTCCTAGGGAGCCAGTTTCTTCCGTAGCGCCCCAGGGACATTGTGGCGAACGTACTATCGGGGCTAGGGCCTGGGGATTTGAGAGGGAACAGGATTTAAACGGGATAAAGTAGAGCTGGAAACACGCCAAATCGAAAAGCACATTATGAAATATCCATGACTTACGCGGGAATCAAAGCCATAAGTCCGGTGTGAACGTACTTAGCGAATCTTCCCCGAGCCCACTTGCTACCAGGTCTGCGTTTTTTGAAGTTTTCTAGCTGCAATATCACGCTCTAATAGTAAGCAGTTGTGACGACGCATCAACTATTAACTATCTGATCTCCACAATTTCGTCGTTATAACCGACCGTCCTCCGCTGGTCGTCCCTTTAAGAATCCATCCTCGAGGAATTAGAAACTTTAATCAAGCGTCCACCAACGTCGTCGGCTCATGAAACTGTGCAGTTGTGACGACGTATCCACAAGTCATTAACTATCCGATCTCCACAATTCCACCGTTATAACCGACCGTCCCGCCGTTATAACCGACCCTCCTTTAAGAATCCATCCTCGAGGAATCAGCAACTTTAACCATCCGTCCTTCACAAGCCGTCCGCTCATGCGACGGCATCAGCAATCCGTCCTCCACAACTTCGTCCTTTTCCGGTATTTTAACCGCAGCCCGCTGGCCAGCGCTCTCCAGGGCCACAGCAGTTGGGCGGCGGCGCCCGCGTGGGCTGACGGAGTGGGCGAGCCCGTTCGAGCGAGGATCGTGGGCGGGTTGGGCAGCTGAGGGGGGGGGGGGGACAGCGGTCGCCGGGCGCTCGTCAAATGTTTGAGCGCGGGCGCCTTTGTGCGCCTGCGCCGCCCACGGCGCCCCCGCGCGCATGCGCAAACAGAAGACGAGCGACCCGCGCCCGCTCGTCCCGTTCCGCCCCGCTCCGCTTAGCCCTGCCGCCGGCGGCTCCGTGGTCGCGCGAAGGCGCACATCGTACGCGAGCTCCGGAGTCCGGACAAGTTTCCTGTAAGCGCAGACTGGGGTGAATTCAACGGCTGGGTGGGGGAGATGCGCCGTTGCTCAATATGACGTATCTATCTCCCTTATCTGTACATGAACCTGCACGTGCCAGTGTACATGCGCGTCTGTTTGAGTGTGAGTATGTATGTTTGTGTGTGTGTGTGTGAGAGAGAGAGAAGGGAGGGAGGGATGCATACGCGTGTGTTGGAGAGAGCGAGAAAGGCATGAGTGTGAGGGTTTGAGTGAGATAGTGAGAAAGGGGTGAGTGAGGGAGTTTGGGTGGCAGAGTGAGGCGGTTGGAGTGAGAGAGCGAGAAAGGGAGAGTTCGCTGTGTATTCTCTGAGTGTGTTCGTCGGGTCTCTTCTTCTGAGTGAAATTAATGTAACAAAACAAGTTCCTGCTCTGCACTGGCACCCTCAAATCTGACCGGTCTTGACAAACCGAGCGACTCCTTCGGGTTCCCCAAGCTCTGTTCTTTAGCAATGACCCTCCGTGCATGCGTGAATGTGTGTGTGTGTGTGTGTGTGAGAGAGAGAGAGAGAGAGAGAGAGAGAGAGAGGAAGAAAATGAGTGGGTGTTCACTGTATATTCCCCGGAATTGCTCTTCTGGTACTATTAAACAGAGTGAAACGTGTATGACAAATTCCCTCTCTTTACCGCCTCGCTCAGTTGAGACTATCATCACCACATCCTTTCATCCTCATACCATAACGTTAAAAATCCAATAGTGGTCGCTAATGACCTAGTAGTTGATGCGACCTTAAATTATAACAAAACAAAAAAGAAACACCCTTAAATAAGGCCAGTCTTGACCGAGTGCCTTCATGCAGACCACCCACCTCTGTGTGTGTGTGCGTGTGTGTGTGTGTATGTATGTGTGTGTGTGTGTATGTACGTGTGTGTGTGCATTCCGCCTTGTCATAACGTCGTTGCTGCAGCAGCGGCGCGTCGTGCGTTGCCCAAGCTCGAGGTCGCGCAGCCTCTCCACGTCGTCGGCGCTGCGGGTGAAGGCCTTCCGGAGCGCTGCTTCTCCCATGGTGGAAAGATTGATTGAATAGGGTTTAGAGGGCGCTTCGACTGCTGTGGTCATTTGCGCCCATGCCAGAGTATTTGGAGAAAAGAATATTCAGTGTTGCATATGTAACTTACTCACTGTTTAAAAGCATGTACATTGGCTAAAAAGAAGGCTCGAATTCTGCTTCTCAGGCATACATGTAGAAATGGCAGAAGGAAAATAGAAAAAGGGCGCGTAAAATTTATCTTAAAACGTAAAATTGGCTGTAAAGGGGCCAAAAAACAACATAAAACATTGTTATCTTTCAAATAAAATTATATATTCTGCTTTCTCTCAAAAAACAAAAAAGTTTTGAGAGCGCAGAATCGTCATTGGTGGAAAGAGGTGGGTGGGCTGCTCCTCCGGTGCACCGATTTTTGCTCGCTCTGCGCAGCACGAACCACGTGACCACAACACGGGCACTTCGTTTGAAAAGCCAGACCGGATCTTGGCCGCCATATGCGTGGTGAGCGACAAGTGTTAAGAAACATTGTGAAAGTGGCGTAAGTGACAATTTTTGACGGTGACCTACCAAAAATAAAGCGATGCAGGTGTACAACATGCAATATTTAAAAGAAATGCTTCATATATCAGTTCGTATATCTTGGTCACCAGCGAGATAACATTGTTTCAATGGATGAAAAATGAATTTAAATTTTCAAATTTTTGTTGACTTGAAAGGCGTAGTGAAGGAGGATGACGGACGCCTACTCAAGCGTGATGCTTTCGCTATTCCTAGAGTCTTCCTTTCTTCACTGTCTCTTCACTTCCGTGCCTCGACTCCTTCCGACTCCCCTCCCCACACGCCCTGCCCGGCTCGGCGACCCCGCCCCCACCCCCGCTTCCGCCCCCGGCCGCAGTCCCACACTCCCGCCCCCGCTCACGCATCCGCCCCCGACCTCGGACCCGCCCCCGCCCCGTCCCGCCCTCCCACCCCGCGCCCGCTCCGCCATGCCCCTCTTCGCTCCCCCCTGCCCACGCCCAGCCCCAGCTCCAGCCCCGTCTTCACCCCGCCCCCAACCCGCCCCCGCCCTCCCTGACACAGACGCGGCCCGCCATCCCTGTCCCCGCCCCGTCCGCGCCCCGTCCCCGCCCCGCCCCCGCCCCGCGCCCGCTCTCTCCCCGATCCACAATCTCACACTCCCATTCACGCTTCCGCCCCCGTCCGCTCCCCGCTTCCTCGCCGGTCCCCAGTCTCACTCTCCCGCCCTCGCTCACGCTTCCGCCCCCGGCCCAGCCCTGCCCCCGGCCCCACGCCAACCCCGCTCTCCGCTTCCGCTCTCCCCGTGCCTCTCCACTGCACGCCCGCGCTCTTGCGACAGCGTTTCCCTGCACGCTCCCGCCCGCCACATCCCCACGCCCCGTACCTATTGACTTTGCTCAGAACCAACGTGACCATTGTCCCTGCAGAAACTGACCGCGAGGTCTCGAGTCCCCACGGTGGCGAAATTTCGACACTAGCTAGATAACCACGAGTACGTCGAATTCAGCCTCTGTATGGAGGAGAATTCTAGTGGCCGGTCGCTCTGATCGGTAGTTTTCCGTGGTTGCTCCAGCCGAACGCCGGAAGAGTACACTATCAAACTGCCCACCGCACCGCGCGGGACCATTCCGGGTCTTCGAGCTTGTCCTGGCTAGTCGGCGCCGGCTCCCACCCTCCAGCGGGGAAGGAAAACACCCACCTCCCGGAATAAAATATTCACTGCACTAACAGGAGTGATGATCGTAGCAGATCACGAGCTCGGATACACCAATCAATCACTCTTCGCCACTACTCCCCACCAATCTAACCCTTCCTGAAAGCGTCCCGCGCGAAAGGTTTTTGTCAGACGACTAAAGCATATTCAGAAAAATCTACAACGGTCCTGGTAATGTTGAAAAGGAAAGTACTGATACTGGAAATATCGAAATTATCGCCAAAGACCTGGGGTCGCGAGTTTAATATTGCCAAACAGCTAAAGCAAATTGAATTTAACATGTGTGGAGTGAGAGTAGTTAATTTAGCAGAAATATTTTAGTAGTATTTACGGTAAGGAAGTGAATCAACATATGTCGCATATGTATTTTCATGCAAAATGCGTTGGAAATGTTGCGTTGGCTGGACTGAAGGATGTTTAATGTTAAATGTCGAGACCGAAGGCCGGAGTCTTGCCGTGATCTTGGAAATGCGCGTACGGAGCGAAACAAGCGCATACCTTCCAATTGGACTTCAGGCTGATCCACTCTTAATCAGATCTCGATCGATGTTCGGTCCGAGACGAGTCTCGGTTCAGTGCTTGTCAAACACAGTACCACCCATGCTAGACCCCATTATAGTTCGCAGCCGAATTCTAGATTTGTATGTTGCCGAATACTTCCAGTTTTCGTACAAACATATTCTACTGTTCAGATGATCTTGGCACAATATTAAGTATGTTAACTGAAGTACGTTATGAAACTAACGAGTTAGCTTTTTTGGACATTTGTGTACATAGAGGAAAGTGAAAACACTGCATTTGACGGGAACAGTGAATCAATTTGGGAGCATGAATGAGAGGTGGATCGGTTGATCAAAAATCTGTCCAAGAAGACAGGCAATACAAGATAACTCCTACGTTTCTTCGCATAAAAGATTGATGTACTTTATTGATTCATTTATTAAATCGAATATTTATCGAATCAGGAACGCCAAATTCCGTCTTCTCTCTCTTCCCCCTTCTCTTTCCCCGCTTCTCTCACCCCCTCTGCGTCGTTGGAAATGTTCTCTCAGAGTATTTTTTTCTTTGTTTTTTTCATGGGTCTTCTTTCAGAGGGGTACAATGCTTCGAAGCTGCGCTGTTGATATACGACTTATAATGACAACTATCCTGCAAAATTGAACGGACATTTCCTTCGCCCACAGCGAAATTTAAATATAGTGATTAAGCAAAAAGGCAGGTTCGTGGCCTCCGTGTGCCACTTAAAACGAAGTTAATCCCACTTCTAATTCCCTTCTTATCGGCTTCATGGCCTTCACGTAGTCTACTATCCTTCGTATTCACGTTCGCCTCTGATTCCACCGCATTCCACATTCATCTCCTTCACTTTTGCTTTCATTTGAATCTTGACATTCATCTCATATTCTTTATCGTTTGCTTTCAGAAACAAGTCTCACTACCTTCTGTACCGTTTCTTTCACTTTCGTTTGTTTTCTTAGTTCTTTCTTCACTTACTTTCACCTTTTCTGTAATTTTTTCCAATTTCTTCCAGGTATGTTATCATTTCTAATTTTCTTTTTCCCCTTCTTCCACCTGTTCTGTCATGACATGTTTCCTCCTCCATCGCCCTTGCCGCCTGTATTCTTCACACTTACTTCATGAGCCAACATTTCCATCTTTTGCCGGATTGTTCTACTGCCTCCGTCATTTTCGTACTTTATACTCCCCCTTTACCTCTTCACTTCCTTAGTCACTCTTTCTCTATATTCCTTACAATTCTCATGCGCTTCTTTATATATCTTCATCTCCAACAACTCGTGTTACACCTTTCTTTATTTTGTTTACAGTGGCGTTCTCTGCGATTGTTATCACCATTTCTCGACTTGTACACTTCACTATAGCATGTTCCATCTTTTACCTCTTTTTTGTTTTCATTAGTTTCAATATTCACCTAACTCATTATCCACCTATGTGTCAGCCATCGTTTTCCGTCGTATGTTCTGCTTACTTTTACTTCCTTCCGTCTCCTCATACAACTGCTTCCTCACTTCTCTTTCGTCTTTTTCTCTGCCTTTTCCCTTCTCGGCTTCCCTTCTTTTTCATCTCCACCTACTTGATTCCTTGTTCGTTCGCTCCACCTTCCTCTTTTCTCTTCCTACTACGTCCCCCGCCTCCGAAAACCTGGAGAAGTGCCTAAGGGCATCAACTGATGTCACTGCAGTGTCTCTGACCGAGAAGTCCAAGAAATGCCAGAGCAATGACCTAACAAACTGGCTACGGACCGCGCGCGATTTTTGCTTGATTCCTTGACATATCCTCACCCTGTACTTACACACACACACACACGCGCGCGCGCACACACACTAAAATGTACTAAACCCCCACATATGCCGGGAGACCGGTCGGAAGCTTAGAGCTTGTTCCAAATGGTGCAGTGCCCCACTGGTGGGAGATACCTGGTTGAGGGAAATCCTGTTAGTCGATGGTAGGTCGGCGCCGAGTCTCGCCATACAGGGGGGAAAGATCACCGCCACCTCACGAGGAAAACACATTCACTATATTTACCGAACTAGTGACCTTGGCAGTTAACGTGCCTGGAATCACTAACAACCAACCAACCAACCTTCTCTCAACGTTTTTATTTCCTTGGTTGTCCACTTCTCCTTCTGCTTCTCCTCCACTATTGTTTTTCGTCGTCTGTTCTGTTTCTTCTTACCTTCCTTCGGTCTCCTCACGCCCCTTTTCATTCATACTCGTCTTCCCTCCTTTCTTCTCCTCTCCTTTTTGCTTCCTCGGTCGTGCATTCCTCCACCTTCTTCTTTCCTCTTACTCCTCCATCTCCCAGCTTCCTCTTATTCCTCCATCCCCCACTTTCCTCTTCCCTCTTATTCCCCCATTCTCCACTTTCTTCTTCCCTCGTATTCCTCCATTCGTCACCTTCCTCTTCCCTCTTATTCCTCCATCCTCCACCTTCCTCTCTAAACATCGCATTCCTTGCCGCTTCCACTCCAACCTGCGCCACCGTCTCCCCACCTGTGTTCCACCTCCGTCGCCGCCCGCCGCCTCGACGCCGCCGCCCGCGTGCCCTCGTCGCTCTCTCGGCGTCCGCGGAGGCGGCGACGGCGGTGGAGCAGCGTCTTTCTCCCGTGCGGCGCCCGCGGCGAGGCGGCGGCGGCGGAGCGGGTCGACCGCCTCCGCCTCCGCCGCCGCCGCCGCCGCCGCCGCCGGGGCGCCGCGTTGACCGCCGCCGCCGCTCAGTCGCCGCGCTGCCGCCGCCGCCGCCGTCGCCGTCGTTCTCCCCGAAGCGTCGTCTCGCGGGTCCGCGTTCCGTTCCGTTTGCTCCGCTCTGCTCTGCTCGGCTCAGCTGGCGAAGCGCGCGCCGCACCTCGCAGCCTCCGAGAGCCTCCGGTGCCGGCCCAGCGCGGCCCGCGCCGCCATGGTGATGTTGCTATGCGGTACGTAAGCGCTGGATGGATGGAGCTTAATGGGATGAGGGTGATATCGGCCGGGCTTCTCTCTCAGTCTGAATCAGTGAAAAACTACTGATTGACAGTGACTATTCACTGATGGTGTCAGTTAAAACCCTGCCACTGACAATCAGTGAATTGTGCTGAACAAATTAGTGAAAATTGGGTCCGCTTTTTGAATCAGTGAAACTTCTCTGTTTGAATCAGTGAAATCTGTGACACTAATTGAACGTGACGACTGAACGATCAGTGAGTGATGGTGGCGAGGCACTTTTACCCCTGACGACCAGTGAAATGCTGCCTGTCATTATGAAAAAGGTTCACATATTCGCTGATTGTCAGCGAAACTACCCATTTCGACTGAAGATATCAGTGACTTCGGCTCTCACTGATTGAATCAGCGACAATTTCACTGATTCAGATTCAGAGAGTTGTTTGGTTGTGGATGATGTCGGCCGGTAGGCTATTTAGTTGGCGTTCGAGATGCTGATGTTTTTGTTATTGTTGTTGTTGCTACTACTACTGCTATTGTTGATGGTGCTGCTAATATTCGGTTGTATTTGTTCCAATGTGATTGATTTCGGCCGGTTGGATATTTGGTTGGAAGATGATGGTATCAGCTAATGCTGTTTCTTAGCATGTGGATGATATGGTCGGTAGGATATTTAGTTATATCGAGATAATATCGGCGTGCGATATTTTTTTTAGGATGTCGATTATATCTGCCGCTTGTATTTCTTCGATAGTGGTTAATATTGGCCACTCGGGTATCTGGTTGGAAGAGGATAATGACCAATGTTAATTGTTAGGATGATATTGGCAAATTGTATTTGTTCGAATGTGGATATCGGCCTGTTGTTTTTGTTAGGATGGGGCTAATATCAATAGGTTGTATTTGTTAGGATGTTGATATCAATCGGTGGTATTTGGTAGGATGTGAGTTATCGGCCTGTAGCATTTAATAGAAATCGGGTGAAAACGGCCAATGATATTTGATAAGGAGGATGATACTTGCATTTGGTACGATCTGGATGTTGGAATGGGTGTATTATGTACTGTTAGCCCGAGAGAGGTGGTGCGGGGTCTCTTGTGACCCCTCGTATCTTTGCTTAGCTGCAGTTGCCTAATTTTGCGAGTCAGAAGCTTCACATTTCACATACCTTTCACCACATTCTTTAGCTTTTGTCTGAAAGATTTTCAAAATTTTATATTTAATAATTCATTCATAATTATTTGTGAAAACCAATACAAACATCTTAAATTTCGTACTTTTTCTAAGTTGTGTTGATTGGCTTTGAAGCATTTTCTATAAATTGTTTGTTTTTACGTGAGACAATGTTACAAAATGAAACTTACTTAATTTTCTGATATCTTTGTCGTTGAAATATTCAGGGAAATGTAAATGGAATCACTACATAAAATGAAAGATAAATGATAATTTTCCCTTTTATTTGTTTCAATTCCTCAATTGCATGTTTGTTTATAATATTGCATCAAGTTAATACGACCTTTTAAATGATTGATTATTATTAAAATAACAAATTCCGCACTTATTTCTTGCTAAATATAATTTTATAAAGGAATACCTTACAGGGGTCAGAAATGACCCCGCGCCACCTCTAACGTAACTCCGGCAACCGCCACCTCTCCAGGGTTAGGTAGAAAGCGGGTGATACCGAGTTGGATTGGTCTTACAACGTTTGGTAGGATGTGAATGGCAACAAGGGGGATGAATCACTTTTCGTATGCTATGATGTGTATGCCAAAGGTTCTGAGCGAAAGGGTGTCAGTTATTTGGTTTTAGTGACGGTCTGACGTCTGCGTCTGCTCATTGTTACGCAATATGTTATTAACGTCTTCAAATTATAAATTTATGTAACTTTTCGCAATACTCGTCATCAAGGACTACATTACTCTAATTGGTTATAGTAGTGCTTAAAATGGCAATGAAATCGCAAATGATCGCACTTGTCTCAAATGATTGTGCTTTTATTGCTATCTTTGTTGTTATTATCGTTATTATCATTACATTTTATTATTATTATTATTATTATCGATGTTTTCGACATTAACGATTTTAATGTTACTGCATTACCCTGCGTAAATCAATTTTCTGCCATCAAGCATTAAGATACAATTGGTTGTTACGGCGAACATTCTTTGCATTTTACAGAAGTTGCGTTTTGCAGAGAAACCTTTAATGTGACTTTCAGCATTAGTATATGTCGAAATACTTCGTAAGTGCTCTAAACTTATTTTTAACCTTAACGTAAAATGTATCCATAACATTTTCTATGGCCATCAATTTTTACAGTCAATTGAACTGCACATATTTTCAAACATATTAATATTTTATTATATATAAATTCTTGATTTCAAAAAACTAACGACGTTTCGGAACCAAATTGTATCCCATCGTCAGGTTTCTATAATTGTTAAATTTTATTCCAAATTATTGTTGAAATCAAGAATTTATTTATAATAAAATAGTATTTTGTATGAGAATATTTGCAGTGTAATATTTAATAGCCTGTAAAAATAGATGGCCAGGGAAAACATTTACATATGAAAGATTAACAGACAAATATCAAGTAGTATTTGAATTAGATATAGATATAAGGTTTATTCTACAATTGGGATGATGTTGCCCGGTGGCAGAATACAGAAACATAAAAGTACATTTACAATTACAAAACACAATTAACAATAAAAAATATATAAAAAATCAATATAAAAAACAAATTATCTTCATTACCTAGAACATGCAAATGCATTTACATACATATACAACAAATGAAACTTCATGCATACAAACATACACGCTTACATACATATTACACAAAGACATAGGAACACTCGCACACACACCATCCTGCAATTCAAACGGTTTTCGGAAAGTCGCGCTCTAAAAGGTTCGCCCGTGCAAGTTGGGCGTTTCATCCGCTGCACGTGGATGTTATTCGTGGCCGCGGTCGCCTTGGCGACGCGCGAGGCGTGGAGGAGTGGCGGGGAGGGGAGGCAGCTGTTTGGAAGGCGGCTCCGCACGCCCCGATGTTCAGTTGGCACGCCCGAGCGGTCTATTTCTTGTTGAGCGCCGCTCCTCCTGTTTCTGCCGCTCCGGGCGTTGCTGTTACTTTACAGCCCTTTGTTTCGCTCGTCACTTGTTTTACGTCGCGTTTTAATATCGCGTTACTGATTGCGGATACGTCTCGAGGGTGTTTTGCGGCGTTTGATTCATCGTTCCGTAGGGTGTTTTTCGTTCACCCTCTTCTCTCGTTCATGCTTGCTTTCTCCGTGACGTCATCGGCCTGTTGCTGGCTTTTACTTCTTGTTTTGTGTCATGCTATTGTCGATTTGATTTTTCGGTTGTGTTCAAGACGACAGGTGTAAAATAATTGCTAGGTAATTGTTTTTGGGTCATTTTCATATTATTTTCAACACGAGAATGTATAATAAATTAGGACTACTATCCATTCTACCCTTCTTAATCGGCGTTAATTTAGCCTTACTGTTTGCAGATATTTCAACACTGCTGGGAATGCTTATGGTGTTTGTTTCATCGTTCTATAAACTGTTTTTCGTGACCTCTCCTCAGCCTTCCTCCTCCTTGTTCATACTTCCTTTCCCTGTTACGTCATCAGCATTTTACTGTTGGATGTTTTTTCTTCCTATTGTCTTGTATTATACTTCTTCCTATTTGATCTTTCATGGACGTCACATATTGAATGTATCTTTCTTTTTCAGGTGAGTACCTTCTGCAATGAACCGAAGATAACTCTGTGATCGCGTAGTGGTGAGTGATGTATTCTCCTCAAAACGCGTGTGTTTTGTTTTATAAAGTTGAAAGAACTTCATTTTCCACTATCAACAAAATGACTTGGTACTGGAGTATACGAGTAGTTAATTCGACTGATTTTTGTTTTAGCATTTTTAATTTTAAGGTTTATAAAGTTTCCACTCATACTTCTTATTTACTTCCCTTCAAATCAAAATAGTTCGTGCTAGATGGTTCAGTGATGTCGTTCTCCAACAGAGAAACTGGCTCTTGCCATATTCGTCGAAGTAATCGACGGTTGAATGAGATATCCTTTCTCGCGTCGATGTTTTCCAGAAACGTTACTGCAGACGATCGTAAACATCGGCATTACAAATTCACTTCATCCCGTTTCCTTTCGATTCAAATGTTTCAGACCTTGTAGAATGAGAGTCGGAACATTCCCGTAAATGAAGAGAGTACTTGATATTCCCTGACTTGCTTCCTCGTGAAATCATCGCCTGTGATTTGTTACGTCTATTTTATTTTAAGAGAATGGCTGTGTGGTAATTGAAGTAAACAAGAAGTGCTGTGAACATTTATATTCGGTTTTGAATTGAAATGTCACATATCTGTAAAGTGTTCGTATTTTGCGCATGAAATAATCACAATGTGCTTAGTGGAATCTGAAAAAAAAAAGCTTTAAATAACTTTTTACTTCAAAAACATTAATATTTTCTCTACATATGCCTTTCTCTCGAGCAATCTTTAAGTACAAGGTTTGAAGTTAATGCAGTTTGCGTTGCCCATTACTAATGTACATAACTTGTGATGTACAGAACATATGCCATTCCTTGTAAGATTAACTTTCCTCAAAGACTTACAATATACGAAAGGGGTTTTCTCGGAGTTTGTTTACGCACTCCGCCTCTAGAACTAACACAGGTGCAAGGACCTTTACCGAACTGTCGTGGAGTTCAGTGCGTCCCGGCGTGTGCCTAACGGGGCGGCTTTTCAGGATTGTAAATTTCCTGGGTCCTTCTCTTCAGTCGCTAAATATGTTGTACGCCCATTCACCTGGGGAGGCAGAGGATCCTCGGAGGCATTAGGAGACCCTGTTTGCAGATGATTCCAGATGAAATGAAGTGCAAATACAATTCCGGTATATGAGCTTCAGACCGTCGTTGTCATTCGCTAAGTGCTGTGACCAAGCTCGTAGCACTCACTTTGACAGAGTGACATTGGCGTATTATAAATATCGTGTTACATGACGTTGCTTTGGTTTGTGATTCGTTAATACGAAATGAAAGAAGTTTGATTGGTATGTTGTAGTTCTTATTCTAAACTTTCTGATTATTAATAGCAAAATCAACTCTGAAATTTCTCACATTATTCGCAAGTGAAAGGATAGTGTGGTGGTGATCGAGTGCTGATGCTCCGGCTTTCATTCTCAGAATTGAAGGAAAAGTGCAACACGCGTGCTTAATGTAAGTGGGAAAAGAAAGCAAGTAGGAAAGCTTGCTATGCGCCGTCTTACAATGAGGTATCTTGCAAAATGAACTTGAAGGATAGCGATCATACACTCTGAAAACACACCTACTGAAAAAAACAAAGGAATGAAAGAAAATAAGAGAGAAAAGGTGAAGTAGTTACAAACGATCTAGTAAATACCAGTGAGGAGGTACTCAAAGCAATACATTCAGAGAGAAGAAAATGAAATTATTGGCAATATTTTAATTTAAAAGAAAATCTTGGAACACAGAACCCACTTGAGTTCGAAGGAGAACGAGGGAGAGGAACGAAATACATGGAAGGAAGGAATGAAAGATGTCTGAAATACACAGAGAAACGGATTCCAAGATACAACTAGCAACCGGAACTTCTCCAAGTGCAAGTCTTGTGGCAGCACTGCGGAGGAGAGTGAAGAGGGGAAGCGGGGTGAAGAAGGAGAGGGAAGGAAGTAGGTATGTAGCAGTGAAGAGTTCTCCAGGCGACTTCGTGAGAGCTGGAGAGCCCGGAACCTAACGA
>JAHLJT010002630.1:21886269-21904121 GCA_031308135.1 Acheta domesticus
GACGCGGGAGGGAGGGCGGCGTTCGTCACCTCCGCTTTAAACCACTTCCGGTCCCGCGGGGCGAGGGCGAGTGCCGGCCGAGGGGAGCCCTACGCTCAAAGGGCCTCTCTTGTAGGCCGCGGCCGAGGGCGGCTCAAGGGCAGCTCGTCCTAGCTGGAGGCAGCGAGCTGCCCGGAGCGTACAACTAAGGATGCACATCTTATAGCCTACATCTTTATGTCCGGAGGACGGAACGTCCAGCCACCGTGAGGCGATCAATCGAAATGGACGTCGATATATTTACTTATTTATTTGAGTAAGGAGTCTTTCAACTTCATCTTTCCAGCGAGTGGTTTACAGCATTAGCCGTTTCATGCATCCAAGACGCCACTTCGTTCTGTCGGATACATCCACTTCTTCCAAGTGGTTGGATGGCATCGCTTCGCATACAGCATCGTCCCAATTTTGCTCGGTCTTCCTCTATTTATTCTTTCAAGTGGTGTCCAGTCCCATATTTTCAGCAGCCATCGCACCTCTTCCAGTTTACTTAGATCTATTGTATTCTATTACACAATAGTCTGTTGTATTCTATTATTAGTCATTTATATCTCTTACAATCTCTCTCATCTATATCTTTCTTAGAGCTGAATATCTCTCATCTACATATCCTTAGATACCTCTCATCTAGTATTATCTCTGCTTATTTCTGCATTTGGGATGTGTACTAATTTGGAGATCCTGTAACTTCTCCGAAAGACAAAAGTTTAACTTCTAATGCCACTGAAACCAGAAAGATCTAATGAGTGGATGACAGCGTTCACAGTACGAGGTGAATGATGTAGGAATGAGTGATGGGGAAATGGGAGACCTCCATGAAAACTTGCAGAGTGCTCGCCACTAACCCCAAATGGATTGATCGGGGATAGATCCCGGGTCCCAGTGGGAGGGCAGTCTGAATGTGACATCAACCACAGCACTACGAGTCAGCCCCCTTCCATCTTTCGAATTTGGAGTGAAGTTGAGGGGAGAGAGTGGCTTAGATCAACACGACTGCAGTATAAATTGGAGGTAATAGTATTTCAGGAGGAAGAGGAAAAGACATTTTTCCAAATGCCGCAGTGTCGGTTTTCAACTCGGAATGTCATCTCGTCGATGCAAAAGAGTAGTGGCACATTTGAAAAGTTGCACTTGAACGCCAACAGTTTTAAACTCACTGGAGCGTTTTGTATACGGCCCATAAAAGTCAACATATTTTACTCCATGTACTACCTGTCCTCGTGAAATATCTTTATGCATTTTTACCTGAAAAAAAATGGAATATTTTCTGATCATAGTTTTTCACGTCAGATATAAAATAACGATTTTGCAGAAACACACGATGCAGTTCATGAAAGTCGGTCGCAGGAAACGCTGCCAGAGCATGGTTGCCCCGATCCGGTTCAGCGATGTCTTTCTTCGCGTCTCACTTCAAAAGCAGTAAGAAAATATACACCAAATGGTAAGACCGTTTGGACATACCGAGAGCCACGAAAACCTTTTTCACTTTCAAGCATTCTGAACAAGAAAAGAAGACCAACACTGAACAAGACCTCCACCGAAGTGCTCGAAAGATGTGGCAAAAATGAAATGTCGCGGATTTATGGGAACTGCAAGGAAGGCATGCCCTTGTACAGTACGAGACGGGTTTGTTTACATCGTTTATATTATTTGTAGCATTTTATATCATTTGGCAAATCGTATGGAATTGTTGAGAGCATCTCCCTAGTAACAGATAGGAAAATGTATTATACTCGAACGAATACGAAACATGCCATCGAATATGTTTTTCACGACATCTGCTACTTAACACTCATTATACAGACGAAGTATTGTGTACAGAATATCGAAACACAACCAGATTAGAATCCCAGCTGGGAAAAAATTACTACCACACTGTTATATTAAACTGCAGTTCGAAGTTCATTTGCGAAGTCCGGAACTTCTGATTAGATTTTTCCTGATTTCCTCGTCCCTCATTAGTCTGCTGACAGCTTAATCGTGCGTCAGTCAGTCGAGAGAGGCACACAAGACCACCAGTCACGGTCAGTCTATTAGAGCAATCGATCAACCGCTAACGATAGGTTGGCTGGAGGTGACCGAACACTTGGAGTCGACGCAACAGGCGCGAAACACCCAAGGCGAGAGAGCAGGCGCCACTCCGCAGCTCACGCACGCGGTTGCGACAGGGCTGCCAACTGGCGGCGACGGCATTGAGACGAGTGGCTGCCGGGCAATGGCAGATGAAAGTGGAGTTGTGGTGTGGCTTCCAACTGGCTGGGGTGGAAGGGCCGGAACGGAAGGGGTTATTGGTGGTGACGATTGCAACAGGACTACTCACCGTGTTCCGGTTTTTTGATTCATTAGTGATTCCGGGTGCACCAGATGCTAAGGTCATTCGTTCCGTAAGTGCAGTGTATGTTACATCTCGGGAGGTGGCGGTGAGCTTCCCCCGCTGGATTGGTGAGATCCGGCGCCGGCTTACCTGCCAGCTAGCGGGGTTTCCCCAACCAGGTATCTCCCTCCAGCGGGGCAACCGCCCCAGCCTGGACAAGCCATAAGCTCCCGGCATGTGTGGTAGTACATGCCAGTGTAAGGTGTGTAAGTAAGGGGGGAAGAAAGGACAAGGAAGAGGAAGCAAAGTCCGTGGCTCGTTTGTTAGGATACTGCTCTGGCATTACTGTGCTCCGGATGAAACGACAGTTGGACAAAGGCTGCCAGCTTGCAGCGATGGTGGGTGCGGCATTGAAGGGGCCAGTGGCGAAGTAAATAAGACAACTGCCTGACGGCTATGGTAGAAGAGATGGCAGTTCGACACAGGTTACCAGATGATGGAGATGGGAGGGCGGATGAGTCAGGGGTGACGGCGTAGGACACCAAGCTGGGACCAGGATGAAATGTCTGTGGCAGTGACGCTACTAGCTGACGGAGGTGAGGGTTGCGGTCACAGAGGGATCAGTGGTGATGTCGATGGCAATAGGACTAGCTCCTGGGTAATGGATAAAGGTATGGGAGTTTGTCGACGTTACCAGCTGGTGAAGATACGGGGGGCCAAGGCGGAAGGCGTTATTTATGATGTCGTTGGCAATACGTCTATTAGCTGAGATGCAATGTCGGATGAGATGGCATTTAGACAGACGTGGCCAGCCGGCGGAGGTGAGGGCGGGGGTCACGAAGGGGTGATGGCAATGCCACCACAATTTCCAGCTGTTGGAGTATATGGCTACATCTAAGAAAAGGCAAATGGTGACAGCGCAGGAGATGGCTGAGGTGATAACGTTGGGAAAAAGACATTAGACGACTACGTTTATAAAATTTAAGATATTATTATAAAGATTTAAATTATAAATGTAATAAGCTGATGATAAGCAAATACCTTGGGCTACGCCGAATTACTTTTTTTATTTATTTTGTCAAAAACAGTAAAAACTGTATATGACGTGTGGGGAAAGAAATTTATCTGCGCACATTTTCTTGAGGGCCAGAATTTTATTTTAAAATTTTATTTTACTTCAACTAGTATGTATGCACTTGGCGCAACAGCCCGTGAACGGGCTCAGGCCTACCGGTGACGTCCCTGCGTAGGTTAAGGGGACACGTGTGGTTAGCACGTAGACATCCACACGCCGTATTCTGGTCTTCTCGATCTGAGAGTGAATTTGCTCGTCGTTATACTGCAACATATATTGGGACATTGCAAGGAACACGCACACAGTAGTCTTCCCGCGAACGGGAATCGAACCCGGGGCCGCGTAGTGGAAAACGATATTGCAGACCAAGAGCAAGCAAAAGAGGCTACTTCAACTAGTGCTCAATAAAATTAGCACCGAACAGAGTCGACAGCAATACCACAGATGCTCTTTAGCTACACTACTAGCGGATCTACTACCAGGGCCAATAGCAGCACTGAGTGCCCGCGGCGGCCGCGAGGCTTTCTCTGTGACGCAACCGCAGCTCCACCACCTGTCGGCGAGCCGGCGGCGGCGGAGGCGGCGGAGGCGGCGGAGGCGGCGGAGGCGGAGGCGGCGGAGGCGGAGGCGGCGGAGGCGGCGGAGGTGGCGGAGGTGGCGGAGGCGGAGGTGGCGCCGGTATGGCGCGGGGTTCGAACCTAGACGCACTGACCGACGCCTCGCCACGTCCGTTAGACATACGAGATGTTTTGTGAACGTGGATGTTTTGTAATTACGTTTTCAATGTTTTGTTCAGAGGTGAAAAATTCCAGAGCTCACAATTTTGTAAAAGTTAAAGTACGAAATAATAACTGATGATACCACTGTCAGATTATGCAGGCGCGGATCCACGGGGAGGGAAATGAGGATAATCCCCCCCCCACTACAATTTTTCAGTAACTATTAATTTTAACTTGTGACGAAACTTTCAAGGAAAAATATTTTCGGATAATCATGAAATCGAATAAATCCTATCGTAGCATGACCTTAGTGTACACTGCGACATTTTACAAAATCTGTAATGACACATTCGAACAAACAAATTTAATTTCTCCCTTCCAAAATTTGTCTTTGGACCTGCCCCCTGGGTAAAGTATTCCAACCAAACGAACGTACTACCTTCATCGAGCAACCGAGATGATCATGATGTCGTGGTATTTCCTTCGTCTTTCTTCGTATTTCGCACATGAAGAGGCGTTCTTTGTTTTCAGTTACATTTTAATTATACATTAATATACCTGGCCAATGTCACATTTTTTGCGCACGAATTTAAGGTTTGGTGTTACTAAACTAGCTTTAAAGCATCGACGTTGAAAAACATCGAATGTGTTTAAAAACATGGACGATTTGGGGCGGGGTATTTTTAACATGGGTTTAACGATGTTCATTTTGAACATTGATGTTTGGATGTTTTGTGGTCGATGTCGCGTCATCACTCCTGCAGACGCTGTGGACGTCGCCATGGAGACCCCGAGGTGTTCCGCAGATGGTTGTGCTTGCGGGCGCGGGGGATTGGCCTGGTGCGAGGGAGCGGAGGGCGGGAAAGGCCAAGGCCGTTAAACCAACGTTGGGCTCTCGTGCGCGCGGGGCCGGCGAGATTGGTGCGTGCAGCAGCCATGTCAAGGTAGGACCCTCCATGCAGTGGCGTATCTACGGTATGGCAGACATGGCACGTGCCATGGGCGCCACTCACAAGGGGCGTGGTTTACAGTATACCCCTGAAAAAAATAACAATCTTAATTTCAAGCATCTCCACAGGGGGCGCAAATTCTATGCGTGCCATGGGCGCCTGAATACCTAGATACACCTCTACCTCCATGGGAGGGGTCTCACATCTATTTGTTTTAACGTAGCACCCAGAAACGTTTAGAAGGCACACCACACGTAGTGATGTCAGATAATAATAATAAAAAAAACACTGATTTAAACATAAAAATGCACGAACGTATAAAGACCATATAATACAATAGCCTCCTTTTCAGAATTTCCCAGTATTTTTATGTAAGCCTAATAATAAACACAGCTGTTTGTTTACTTTTAAAATGTATAATAAAAGACACGACTATTGGAAAAAGTGAAAAACCGAAGAGACAACAGTCTCATGGCATGGCGATGGTACGGCATGGCATGGCATGGCATGGCATGGCGATGGTATGGCATGGATATTTCCAGTAATTCAATACAAAAGATACATAGTAGATAAGACATGTGAAATGTTATATTGTATTTTCAACAACACGTCTTTTCCATTAAATTGTAATTTTTTCGAAAACGGTTTAATTATTCGTTTACTAAAAAGGTATTATGTTTTATTACGTGGTAATCTGAAACAGAGAAGTAAAGGATTTGTATCACAGAGAAGTAATGTACAGTACCATTTATCAAATACAGGAATTCTGTTGACAAGGGAAACACTTTTCAGCAAAATATTTGTTAATGTATTTAATTTGGGAACAGATGTAAAAATATTGGAAAAGTACCGAAGTAGAACAATTCGCAGTGAAATTTCACAAAAATAATGATCCTTTCTATTTTAATAACAATTATTTGAATACAAAATCGTTTTTTAGCCGGCCCCGTGGCCCAGATCGCTAAGACAGTAGTGCCGTGGGGTCGCGGGTTCGAGTCCCGCCTCGAGTATGGTTGTACGTGTTCGTCCTTTCACCGCCTATCATCACCATATCGTGTCATCATCATTCATAACGTTATTTCCAATAGTCGCTAATGACCGAGGTAGTTGATGCGACCTTAAATTTAAAAAAAAAAGAAATAATAGTTTTTTCTTCACATGCAAACCTTTCCACCGAGGTCCAAAGAAACAAAACAATGCGCTCTGCTCGGGCCGTGGTATGCTGCGAGCAATCGGAACACGCATCAGCCTCCGCGAGCGAAGCAATTAAAATGGCAAAGAGGTGCGCGCGACAGACGACAGACGGGCGACAAAAACGCATCGGGCCTGCTGGGCGCCGGCCTGGCGTCGCCATTGTCCCCACCGCGTCGCCACGACGCTGCGAAATCAGGGGATATGGTAGCCAGACAGAGACGAAGAAGCAAACAAACAAAGCGAAAAACTAACACACCCACGGCGAGAGTCAGGGACCAGATTTTAGTACAGGTCTTAATTGTCACTGCAGATAATTCCTTCCCTATTCGTCAGTTAAGTAATTTCGAAGTCTGATGAGATTTTTAGAGCAGAATTACCAAAGGTGAAACAGAGCTAGGAACAAGCATAGGGAAATGAAATAAATACACAAAAGCATTATTCCACAGTACAAATCTAAGGTCGGAACATTGGTTGTTACAACTGTAGCGTTGAGATGTTGAAGCTGAAGATTGCAACAACAGAAGCGTGGGCTTTTGAATACGTTCCAAATTTCTATGAATGTTGTCTGGTATAATCCCCTTGCATGATATGACGAGAGGAATAATAAGGATTTTTTGGAGATGGCCGTAGTGGCTTGTCTTCTGCTACCAGTACTGTGTGCATTGTTTTCTGTTGATTTCTTTTCCTTTTCTTTCAGTTTGAAGATTCGCTGTTTGTCTAGTCAATTATTATTAACTTCTTGAATTTAATTGCATTCTATCTAGAATCTAAAGAAGGACCAGATAATCTTCCGCCTCACTCCCACTCTCCCACCCACCCAGTCACATACACTTGCCCACCCCAGTTCCTATCATATCGTTCGTCATCCGAGCAGTTCGTCGACGTCGTCCCTTTCCCAACGCGCTCCGTCCCTACCCTCATCGTCAGCACCGCCACAGCCGTCGTCTCGCACCTCGGCTGTCGGCGGCTGTCTTCGCTATGCCACTCCTAAACCCTCTCTCCCCCCCCCCTCAGCATCCACACCACCGCCGCTTTCCGCACCTCGGACAATGGACTATAGAGGTATGCATCTTTACTCTATGCCTCAACTGTCGACCGCTGTCTCCGCCCGTCCCACTCCTAACTCGCCCGTCGTCACCATCGCCGCCGCCGCCCGCACCTCAGCTGTCGTCGGCTGTCCTGGGGCTGGCGCCGCCGGGGCAGGAACGCAGGAACGCCGTGCGGGCGTCCCCAGGCGGCGGCGGCGGAGGCTGCGCGAGAAATCTCCGCCGGATCGAGGTATCTGCTTTCCCGTCGGGCGCCGTCGTCGCCGCCGCCGCCGCCGCCGCCTCGCGACGCCGCGGCGCCGTCTCGCCGCAGGAATGCGCCGCTCCCGCGTTCGGCTGCACCGGCGCCTCCGCCTCCGCCGCCTCCGTCGCCGCCTCCGCCTCCGCCACCGCCTCCGCCTCCGCCGCCGCCCAACCGCCGCCTCCGCCGCCTCCACCGCCTCCGCCTCGCCACCGCCGCCGACACCTGCCGCCATCTCCTCCTCCTCCTCCGCCGCCGCCGCCTCCGCCACCGCCGCCGCCTTCACCTCCACCTCCGTCACCGCCTCGCCTCCGCCTCCGCCTCCGCCGCCGCCTTCGCCGCCGTCGCCGCGGGCTCCTCGCAGTCACCTCCCGAGCGGAGATTTGTAGGCCTTCTCGGATTCTCTCCGCGTCGCTCATTTAAGTTACTCGCAGAAACGCGAGCTGATTTTGCACGCGCGTGGCACTGATTCGCCCAGCCAGTGTGCGTCTGGAACTCATTTCATAGTAGGAGTCGTAGTTTTTTGTCTAGCTGCTGTCTATTTATTTATTGAGGTTAAGGGGGCCCTTCAACACCGAATATTTCTGAGGCTTTTGAGTGGTGATCTAATGAGCAGATATTAGCGACACTGACGATGATGTGAATGATGTTGAAGAATCATTATTATTGTTTTTGTTGATGTTACTGGCTGGGAGGTGGAACCGCTGCTTCGCGTAACGGAAAGCAAGGAAAACTCGAAAATCCCGAGAAAACCTGCTGCTCCCCTTTTGCAGCATAATTTTCTCGTGGATTGACCGGGGATCGAACCCGCCTTCCAGCTGAAGAAGTTTGCACCTGTTTCATCGTGATGATACCCGGAGAAATCTCTGTCATCCGAGGTATCCTGGCTAATGGTAGTGTCACCGCAGAATTGAATAGGGGCGCCAAAGACAAACTGGATGAAAATCTCTACCCGAAAAATGAATAATTCGTCATTTTTCGCACAAATTACATCCAGTACGGTTCGTCACTTCTCTGACGAAAAATTATGACAAAAATGACCGTGTAAAACGGTCTTACATTCAGATGGTCCGTCACTTTTCTGGCGAAAAATGATGACAAAAAATGACCATGAAAAATGGGTTTTAGACAAGATTTCAACTCCGCGGAGGCTACACAAAGGAGCTACAGCGGGGGGGGCACCCGGAGATATCTCTGTCATGCGAGGTCTCCCGATCGCTCTGGGACGACCAAGAATGTCGCGCGTTTCCGTCAGGGCCACGAGCGAGCTACGAAACGAGCCGCCTGCATTTGTCATTCCCTCCAGGAGTCCCCTCCGCGAGGTCGAGCGTAACCGAGCGGCTTCCCACAGCCGAGTCTGCCGTTTCCTTGCCTCGCATTAGCACACGCGCTGTTTGTGCTTTCGATTACCGCAACATTTTGTCTAACGTGCGCGTCGACGGGGATGTAATGGGCGTTGGGAGTTGTTTTCTTTAGCGTCCCGTTAGCCGAGAGAGCTGACAGTTCATGAATAAAAAGATTTACGCACGTGTCACCAGCTGCCTTAGGATGGTATAGCTCTGAGTGTTGACAGGTCTGCTATTTAGTTTCCAGGCTGAGATGGAGCTTATTACTTCTTGAGAAAGAGTAACTTGATAGTAATGAAATAAAGGAATATGTGCTGGGTATCACGTTACCTAGGGTCTACGCCACCCAAGTTCAAATTGTTACCGATAGCGTTTCAAGAGTCAACTCCCTCATTTGTGACATGGTAAATGACATTTAACAAACAAATAACACTTTCAGAGGAAGTCAGTCAACCTTCTGGTTAAGTGTTCTCAGCACAGACCTGATTTACATCGAAGTATTCAAGCATAACACTTGTCAATGCGTCTGGCACTATTGGAGTACATTTTTCATTTCTGAAACTTCTCCGCGAACACACTTAAAATTTATGATCTGGAACACCCTTTCACCGAATCCGTGATATTCTAGCTACATTGATTTCCACTAGTTTTAAACTTGAGGGTCCTCATCAACGAAGTCGTAAGCTGGACAGATCTGCCATAGATGAGCCATAGTAATAGTAATTTTATCTGCCATACTAATTTTTTTTCAGCGATGACGTTCTCTCATTCCCCTTCATTCACCATAAATGATACAAGTCACGAAATCCTCTGCCTCTAAACCCGTAGTGTTACAGGAATTCGCGGGACTATAGCAAGTTTTTTTCTGGAAGTTGTATTTACTATGTTCGCTATAACCGATGTTGATAGTTTACTATAAGCAAATAGTGGTTATCCGAGTGATTATTTGTGAAATTAGTAGATCGGGGCCATCACTGGTTCAGTTCACTACATCACGAGTCGACTGTACATTACATAATTTCTTAAATTTCTTCATATCCCTTACTTTTTTCCAGTAGTTTAGATCGTGAAACCCGATTACGTCACATTCATCTCAACGAGATTTGAAATACTTCCTTACAACCCATTCGCAACATTTTCACTCCGCACGAGTTTATAACCGTGGCAACATCGAGCAGGCTAACTGGCGACTGAACGCCGCCCGTCTGCCACGGTGCCAGCCAGGACCCAATTGAAGTATTCCGCCCCCCCTCCAAACACAATATTGTGTTGCCGCCGCCGCCCCCGCAAAAAGGGCTCCATCTTCATTAAATAAAAAAGACTTATCTTAATACAAGTACTTTCTGTACAAATACAAATGAAAACTAATATTTTTTGTATAAAATTTTACATGTTTTACATTTATTTTATTAAATAAGAGAGGAACTAGGGCGGAAAGAAACAGTACATTACAAAATTAAAAAGTACAGACAGCAATGGGTGACACATATTGGAAATATGCCACAAGACGGACTTACAGTGCAAGCCCTGAATCATCAGCTGCGAGGAAAAATAAACAATGGAAGGTAAAGAATGAGATGGAAAGAGGCTGGAACAGGCAATATGCCTAATCCGTAAAAGAAGATGATGATGATGTATTAAATAAATTTTATGTTACGAAAATGTTATGCATATTTTTCCTAAGCGCGGGCCCCCCTGAAGCAGCTGCTTGTTTCGCTTCTAGGTAAACCCGTCCCTGGCACCACCGCACCAGCGCACCAGCGATCCCAGCGTGCGCCGCAGCTGGGAATCACGAGAAGAGGCTTCCCGAACAAGAAGCGGTCAGCGAAATAATGAGCGGCTGGCGCAGGGATCAGCATTTCCTGGTGCGGCCCGGCCGCTCAGCACCGCTGACACCCTAACCGGGAGCGCCCCGCTGCGCCGCGCTGCGCCGCGCAGCCGCAACCCGACGCGGCGGCGGCGCCCGAGGGCGCGCAGCGGGACGGCGCCAAGCGACGCCAAGCGAAGCGCAGAAGACTGGAGGAGACCGCGAGAATGTTGCGAGGAACCGTTGCTGGAGATGGATTTTGATTCGTTGATTGATAGTGTTCCCGGGCGCAGCAACGGCTTAGGATATCAGTCCCGTAAGTGTAGTGAATGTATTTTCGCTGGGAAGAAACAGTGATGTAATCACCACGTTGGATGGTGAGATCCGGCGCCGAAATACACGTCGACTTGCTGTATTTCCCCAGCCAGGTATAATAATAATAATAATAATAATAATAATAATTATTATTATTATTATTATTATAGTGACTTTATTTATGTGGCGAGACTAATGGTGGGAGGTATCTCAGCGGGGGGAAGCCCCAGCAGGGACAAGCTGTACGTTTCCAACTGGTCCCCCTGCATGTGTGATAGACATGTACGTTTGTATTTGTATGTAATGGCGTGTGGTATAGATAGAACAAGGAAGGGGAAGGAAAGATCGCGCGCTGTCTATGCCCCGTTTGTTACGGTAGTGCTCCAGCATTAGCATGGCGTTAATTGGAGAAACCGCGGAAAACTACAGATCAGAGCAAGTGGCAGTTAGAATTCTCCTCCACTCAGTGGCTGAACTCGACGTGGCTATGTAGCCAGAGTCGAAAATCCTACCACCATGGGGACTCTACCCCTAGGACCTCCCGGTCTCACGTACTGCAGGGACATCAACTGGTGCCCTACGCCATCTAACTAGGTCGTTTCTCAAGAGTTCGAATACAGGGGAATTTATAGATCTATTTCTCTGATGACAGTTTCGTTTCAATGCTGTCAGAAATAGCCATGGGTAATTGTGTGAATCTTTGATTGGAATAGTTGGGACACTTGGAGAAACTTACGCGCATTCTCCTTCTCGCTGTCTGTCTGCACGTGCGTGTTTGTATCTACCTGTCCGAGTCTGTTTGTATCTGTCGGTCCTGTCTGAGACTTTCTCTCTGTGTCTTTCTGCATGTCTTTTTGGGTCTGTCTCTAGGTCTTTCTGTCTGAGACTTTCTGTGAGCCTTTGTTTTGTCTCTCTGCATGTCCCTTTGTGTCCCTCCGTCTCTCCCTCTCTTCTCCCAGCTTATCTATGTATCTCAGGTGTCTTTTTTCATGTTACTAATAAAACGTGAGACGATGCCAAGAGAAAATAAAAGCAAATTGTCACGATATATAATTCGCTTCAAACAAACTGAAAAGTTTTGGGAAGTAACTACATGAAATTATTACATTCTGTATTGTGTGCTCCTAAAAAGCGAGCACTACTGACACCGTAACAGGGCAGCGCTCGGCGGGCAGCCGCAACACGACACAGCACCCGAGGCGAAAACAGAAGACGGGAAGCGCCCGCGAGGGCGACCAAAGAACCGTTGCCCAAGCCACGGCGCACCGGGAAATTACAGGAGCGAGATCGATGTTGGTGGCTTCAGGAGGTTCTTTGAATTCAGAGAGGTCGAAGCAAATATACATTGGTAATAGCGTGAATCACAGGAATTTCTAGGGCATGGAATATCTCTTGGACAAAATTGTCACAGCAACAGCTTCCAGTACAAAATATCTGCTACTTTATTAAATCAGCCACATCTAGACCCATGAGAACTGTTGTGATATCATTACCACTACAATGTAATCGTAAAATCAATTCCGTAACAGAATGATTACCCACAACTACAACAAAAATTGAAAAATATACCCTCCCAGCTCGCATTGAACTTCCTTGAAATGATTAGAAGAAGAACAGTTGAACTCATTTGTAGTCCAACAAATATTTATCACTACAACATCCATCTTCTGAAATTGAGTTTCCATCATAACGGCCTTTGTATGTAATTTCGTACAAACATCTCCAAGATGTTTGTGCAACAAATTAATGTCCAAATAGAGTCACATCACCGCACAAAAACACCATGCAAATCATAGACACATAAATTTTAGAAAAAAAGTCATCAAAATCTGAAGTGAAAGTGGTTTTATACACACCATGTGACCACCTTCACTTATCAAAGAAGCCTTCAAGTTGTTAATGTCATTTAAAAAATACCCGTTCACACCATTGATTAATGCAATTTTTTGTCAAATAATTAAACGATACTTTCAAAACAATTTCAAAAAACTGATTACTGAATATAACAATCAAATATTATATTAGCATAACAGTTTGATTTTATTGTGAACGTATTAAGTAATTGGGATGGGTACTTGCAAAGCTATCGCCGTCAGAATCCTCACATAATTTATGACGTTGCAGAAAACAGTGATACAGCAGAAACTAACAAGCTTCGAAGTCGATACTTGATGGATGTGTATTTACGCCGGGGCTCTTATGCAAGGAGATAGTGGGAGACATTTAAATGAATAATGTGGCGCCTGGGGACGAGTCGAGTAGGCGACGCCGGGGCCTAAGTTGCAGACGATGACGGCAGCAGGGAAAAAAAGCGACACCGATAAGGAAGGCGGCGGTCCCAAAGCGGTTTATCACTGATGAACTAGTAAAACGCGCGCATAGCTTCAAATCGTCTCTGTCGGGGTCTACACCACTGCATGAGTTTTGGCTCGACGTACGCAGAGTGATGCTTAACATGGGGGCATCGGAAGTGACGGTTCAGTAAGTGAAATTACGAGATTACGGATAGTTTTGACGAATGATATTGTTCGTTCCGATATCGCCTAAAAAGAATATTGTAAGAATCTATTCAAATCATGCCGAACAGCTTTAGAAGATACGAAAATGAATTCTTTGATAGAGAAATTCAAAGTGGGACCATACACGAAAGTAAACACACAGCCCAGAATCAACGGATATTAGAGAGAAAGCCGCTCACTTTCATCGCGTTTTCAATTAAATTGGCAATACACCAGATTTTAATCAAAGATTAATTCACGCAGATAATATTTCTTTTCGCAGAAATTTTAAATAGCATTTTTCTTGAATTCGAGCAACATAAATAAACTACTGTTTTCATGCAAAGATTCTTCGGTGGGTCGGTGATCCAGCTGGAGGAGATACTTAGAGGAGGAAATGCCTGAAAGCTGATGTGTTTGTCGGCGACGGATTTCACGTTCCAACGGGGAAAGAATCCTACCATCCCCCAAGGAATAACGAGCTCTACATCACCGAGTCTAATTACCATTGTAGTTCACGCGCTTGGAAACACTAAATAACAAATGAATGAAACAATATAAATGATCACGTGACGACAAGCTATAAGGGTCTTCCGCACTAGGGAAGCGACATCAATGTGTTCGTAATAGTATCGACATATTCAACAGCCATTTTTTTTAACATGGATGTTTCTACGTGATCGATATATTTTAAATGGAAAATAGTCCGCATCATTACAAAATTGTATAATAATTTCCAGATATACATAAATTGAGTATTCTTCAAACCAAAATGACAAAGGGTGAAACAAAAATAAAACAGATTTATTTCGTCGGTCAAGAAGTCTGTTTATATTTTTTAAAATTTAGAATCAGATTAAATTTAGAATCAGATAATGAAGGTTTCATTAATTGTTTTGATATTTTTTTGATTTTGTTTCGTCAGTTAAATCCCTCCCGCGTGAACTTCAATGGTCACTAATCCTGTTTTAAAAACATCATTAATAACATTGTAGCTTTGGGTCAATGTTTTCGACGTTATAATTTTGTGCATGGATGTTTTGATGGGGATGTCGTACCCCTATTCCCCAGAGCGTGATCTTCGTCAGCGCTACGTCGCGTCGCGTAACGGGCCCGGTCCGGCGCCGGCGCCGACGCGAGGGCTTTTTGCTGTGAAAGCAACGGCTCCCGGCGGCGGAGGCGGTGGAGGCGGAGGCTGTGGCGGCGGTGGCGGCTGTAGCGGAGGCGGCGGCGGCGGTGGAGGCGGCGGAGAGGGCAGCAGTGGCGACGGTGGTGGTGGTGGCGGCGGCGGCGGAGGCGGCGGCGGCGGCGGCGGCGGCGGCGGCGGCGATAGTTGCGGCGTCGGCGGTGGCGGTGGTGGCGGCGGAGGCGGCGACGGCGGTGGCGGCGGCGGCGGCGGCGGCGGTGGAGGCGGCGGTGGAGGCGGCGGCGGCGGCGGCGGCAGCGGCGGTGGCGGCGGAGGCAGCGGTGTTGGTGCTGGTGTCGGCGGCGGTGGTGGCGGTGGTGGCGGTGGCGGCGGCGGCGGCGGCGGTGGGCGCGGAGGCGGTGACGACGGCGGCGGTGGTGACGGCGGTGGTGACGGCGGCGGCGGAGCGATGTCGAGCGGCGGAGGGGGCGTGGCCTGCCCAGCGCCGCGGGTCGCCGGGGCCCCAAATGCATAAATACTGCCCGCCCCCTCCTGGGGGTCGGTGCTCTTGGCGCTGGGAATGCCTGCGATCGAGATTCGGCCGCGTCGACCGGCTTGACTTCCGCCTAAACATCAGATTTCGGAGCAGGCGGGTGGGGGAAATTAATGGGTGTTTTGGATCAGTCTCTCCCAGCCTTTTAGTCGTCGTGATACGTTTGACCTCACTCTTCATGCATCACGGAACCTTTGTCGAATACATGTTGCTCGTGTTCTCAGTATCCAATACCCGGATAGACCCGGATTAATATTTTTAGGTGTCCCTTACTCTGTCTAAACCATGAGACCCCCTAAAAATCTTGAAGTACTTAACTAAAATATTCAAAATAAAACTATAGCCATTGCGATTTTTAAGAATTATTACAAGTGCAATATTCGCATACACACAAATGTAATTTAAAATTATTTTCTTCTACAATCAAGAAAATTCTTCAATAAAGAAAAGAATAAGGAAGGTAAAGCAAGAAAGTAAATATGAACAGACAATAAAAAAGTTGATGGAAAAAATAAAATCTACGATAGGACTGCCAAATTAGACGAGTGTTCAATGTTTGCTGAACTTTAAATTGCTCCGAAAAAATGTTGATGTTAAAATTAAGTGATTTTGTAACTATTATAAAAGAAATACAATTGACTAAAAAATAATTATAATTAACAATAAATGTACTCGTAGTTAATACATCTAATATGTGTGTACAAATAGTGAAGAATATTGTTTTAAATTTTAAATGGCACATGTGAAGATGATTTGTACAAAATAAACTTTGTATTTCAATGATTGTAATAAAAAATTAAATTATTAACACATGTCAACATTTTCCTGAAATAGTATAAAAAATCTTAAAATAATGATTTTTTTAAAACAATTTTTTCTCAAAACAATTTGGACATAACATTTACTCAGCAAACATTACACTTGTTTCGGAATACCACACTCCATTCGGCGTGCAGGAAGTCAATGCCACTTAGCAACGAGCTCAGGTATTACTTTGAGCGGGAAATTCCTATTCAAATTCCCCAGAAACAAACATCTTGTAGAAAATATACGCAGTGTCGACCCATTACTAATTTACCTTCCCCCAAAGACGGCAGCAGTAGCAGCAACATCACCATCAGTGACAACAAAACATCAATGGATGTTCATGTGTCGATTATTGGTCCACGTATATGTTACAAGATGACGTTGATTTATTGAAAAAATACGTCTTCTATGAACAATTCAATAATAAGATTCAGGGTAGAGATAGAGTTAGGCTCCAATTTGTATTGTAAATTTGACATTTTACTGATTCACTAACAGTTTGGATTTTGCCCTGAAAATGACGGTTGAGTTCCAATACGTATAGTTTGTTGATATGAAAGTTATACGAGTTATAGTCTACGACATACAAAACCGAAAAATAAACTTTACTGATAAAAGTAACACCTAGATCTAGGACTACAATAGCAGCAGCAACATCATCATCGTCAGCAACAACAACAAAAGCATCGACATCTCTATACTACGGTTTTCATAACTTTGTCCCTGACAGGAATCAGCTGTTGACGGTTTCATCCAATCGGGAGCTTGAACGTCGCCATAGTGACGTCACTGTCGCGAAATAGAAGCTCCCGATTGGATGGCAGCGAAACAGCTGATTCCTGTCAGGGGCAAAGATACGAAAATCGCGGTATAACGTCAACAGCAACAGCACACAAACCAACTCCAACGAAACCGACAGCACCAACGCAACAAGAGTGCGGCGCTAAACGCGAAGGAAGCCTCCTGGTCGGCCGGCGCGGCGAGGCGCGAGCGACGCCGGGCCGCGGGCGGCACCTGATGGCTAATGAGCCTAATAGGCGCGGGTCGGCGGGAGCGGAGGTGGGGGGGGTGCCAAGGACGTTGGCGCCGACGATGTTGCGCCACGCCGCCGCCTCTTCCGGCCCCGACGCCGCCGCCGCCGCCGCCGCTCCACGCGCCGAGTGGCGGCGATCCAACCCAGTGACCCATTGGCGAGGCGGCGGTGACGGCGGCGAAGGAGAAGTTGGCGGAGGCGGAGGCGGTCGCTGTAGCGGCGACGGGGAGTGGAGACGGTGAAGGTGGAAATGGTGGGGGCAGCGTTGTAGGCGGCAGAGATGAAGGTGATGATGATGATGCACCGGTGGAGGTGGAGATAGCTGTAGTCGTGATGGTGATGGCGGCTATGGTGACGCTGGCGTTGGCACTGCGGAAGATGAGGCGTTTGTGGGAATGGTATTGCTGGTGGTGACGGCTGAGGGGGCTGAGGGGGGCGAGGCGTGGCTGTGGTGAGAAGGCGGGAAGGAAGGCTAGGGCGGTGGCGGCCAGGGGGTGGTTGCTGAGGTGGTGGCGGCGGGTGGGGATGCCAGTGGGGGTGGCGGTGGGGGTGGCGGTGGGTGTGGCTGTGGGGGTGGCGGTGGCGGCGGGGCGGTGCGGGACGGGGCAGGGGCAGGGGCGAGGGCGAGGGTGAGGGTTAGGGCGAGGGCGAGGGCTAGGGCGGGGGCGGGGGCGGGGGCGGGGGTGGGGGCGAGGGCGAGGGGAAGGGGCGAGGGCGGTGGCGGGGGCGGAGGCTGTGGCGATGGTGGTGAAGGTGGCGGTGGCAGAGAGGGTGGCGGCAGCTGCAGAGATC
>JAHLJT010002630.1:21904221-21937397 GCA_031308135.1 Acheta domesticus
TTTGTTCAAAAATATTAATTTTTTTTTTCTCACAACTGACCGTGTCCGCGAAAAGCGGATTGAGATTTTCTTCTTTCAGTACCAGTATTCAAGATTAAGCAAACAATAAAAGGTCTAAGCTTTAGTTGTTAGTATATATTTGGTACAGCACGACTTTCAACTTAACGTCACTTACAATGCGATATTTTGTCGGTAGTCAGGCTCTTTCATCATGAAAGGGGCTTTCTGATTCGTTCTGCTCAACTTGCTCCGTCAAAAATGACAGTTAACTCGATCTCTCTCGCCTACAACCTGCTTTCCTCAGCTTGAAAGTGGCGGCTAGCGTTCTCGCGAGTTCTGTCACATCTAAAGATACTGCACCACAAGAAGACGTGGGAACGCGATTCTTGGAAGCAATTTATCCCAAAGAGCAACGCTGCAGTCGACTTAAGTAGAAGTGGTTGTGTTGCAGAATTCTGAATCGTTTACTCGTGTCCGATAGGTTATACTCACCCTACAGCATAGGACACACGGACTTGGGGACAGAAGTATTGGGAGTATTAATAATCGTCGTAATTGGTATCTGAAAGGCAATTTATTCATTTTTGTATTCTTGTTCCATTTTCTTAGTCAAGTTATCTCGTTTGTATCAGCTATTCTGATATTTTTCCATTCGCCTTAAAATGGGTTCACAATTTAAAATTTATTTTACCATTATTTATTTTTTCTGTGCTACGTCATTAAATTATTGATTTAAAAATGTATCTAATTCATTACATCATAGTCCTTTATTGTCACTCGTACTTCATTGTCGTGCACCACCATGTGCTCGATTTCTAATGTATTTATTGCATTGTTTTTTGTTTTTTTTAATTATTATTACAATTTCATTCAGGGTAAAACATTGTAGTCACTGTTTAGAAAACTAGGAAAAGTCGAGGAAAAATCATGGAATGATTATAAGAATCTTCAGAAGTCAGGGAATGTTTAAACAATAATAGAGCTAGGCATTATTCATTAATAGCATTGATTGAAAGTTACTTTTAGCATCAATGTTGTTTATACACCAAATATTGATAATTTTAAATTTATCATAGCTTAATTGGAGCTTACGATTAGTAACAGGTGCTAACTTTCGCTTTTATTTAAAGTTTGCTTGAAAAGGTGTGACAGACATTCTCCAGAAATTGTCAGAGAAACTTAAGTGAACAGCAAGAACAGGAAAAGTCAAGGAAATATGTCCTAGGAAATGGGTGGCTATCCTGCAGAATTATTTTCAAGGGACTATAATTTTCGCAAAATATTTCTGTGTTGCTTCTTAGTTGTGCCGAGAAGATTAATAATAGTCCATTGTTTTAGAAGTTGCGTCGATCTCCGAATCTTCCTTCATGTGTATGGTGTACAGGTCGCCGTTCCATTCTCATTTTATCCAGGAAGCAGTACTAGTCTAGACGACTTGGATGTTTTGCCCAAAGCCTCTCGTTTCCTGGAAGGAACGAATCTCACACTGGTATCCCTTGTTTTGGAGAGCGATGAGGAGAATTTCGCGTTTCGACGATCCTGATACGAGGAACACACACATGTACAGTATGAGAAATTCCCGTCAGGAGTCAGTACTCGTACATGCGACAGTTTTATCCGACTGGACGAACACGAACATTTTGAGCCCCGGAGGAAAACCCGTCAAGAAAAGAATCGTTCTGCTCCCAAATTTATTCTGGTGAATCTGTACACACTTATTTTCTCGGTGCGTTGTTTTACAATTACCGTATTTGCATATGGCTTTTTCACTATCTCTTGCAGTGTCACTGCCTTGCGTGACGTTCATTTGTTTCTCTGTCACAACAGTCCCTTCTTACACGCAATACTCACCATGCTGGATACTCGGATTCACTGAGATTTTACCAGCTTGTTCAGCACCTTTCAAAACCCGTACATACAAATTTTACGTGCTATGAAGCATTGCAGTAATGTTTTTGCGATAATTAGTGTTGGGACCTTTCTTGACCTTACCGACCGTGGAAGGGCGGAAATCGCTGCTCGCCGCTGTTCTGCGGACGTTACTCACACACCGCGCCTGCACTATCGGCCTATCGGCAAAGTCTCAGTTACTTGGAGGGCAGGCGGGGTGACAAAAACGGGTGTTTACTTTGCAGGTTGAGATGGAACGAACGCGCTTGGAATCTGACACCGGCTGATAGACGCCACGTAACGTTCCTATACTGCGATTTTGTAGGAAGAGCTCTCAAGGCCACTCAAATCCCATCTTCGCGATGGAATATGTCACGGCATTCGTATCATTCACAGTCATTCCGCTAGATTTCGCACGATCGCGACCGTATGAAGCAGTGCTTGCGATCATGCGACTTCTCCCGCAAGACCGAGAAAGACGCGAAATGCCGTGACATATTCCATCGCGAAGATGGGATTTGAGTGGCCTTGAGAGCTCTTCCTACAAAAATCGCAGTATAGCGCTGCCGAAGCAACGGCTAGCCCGCTGCGGGAAGCGCGAGGGTCACGAAAGGTCCTAATACAAAATGCCAATAAAACGCTATTTATAATATTCCATAGCACTTCAAAATTGTGTGTATAGGTTTTCATGGTGTTCTATCAGCTGGTGAAATTTCATGTCAATCCGAGTATCCAGCACAGTGAGTGTTGCGTGTCCCTATGCTAAGGAACAGCTGTCCACTGGGTTGGTGTGCGTGGGTTGGTGCGTGCGCGTGGGTGGGCTTGGCGGGTCGCGCCTTCCGCCTCCGCGCCCTTCGCCCTGGGCGCCCACGTGCCGCGCCCGTGACCCCGCCGCGCGCTCCGGACACGCCAATTGCCCGCCGCCCCGCCCCCGCGCCCGCCCCCGCCCACGACTCACGCAAATCGTCGGGCAGCGGCGGTGGCCTCTTAGATTCAGCGATGACGGGGCACTTGGGAGCCCCGCTGCTCGCGCCTCCAGTTGTCTCCCGCCGCCTGCGTCGCTCGGTCTAGCCGCCGCCTGAGGGAGCAAGCACAGTGGTCGCTTCAGGACGTTCTCTGCCCCTGGGAGAAGACGACATTCTGTTTGAAGCTGCTAGTGGTTTGGCTGGAGTCAAGAACACGCCATATATTTTGGACATTTTGTGTTGTACAATATGTATTTTCTTTTGGTACATGGTCGCTAGAATGTGCTCGGTGTTCCTGTAAAAAGACGACATTCTGTTTGAAGCTGCTAGTGGTTTGGCTGGAGTCAAGAACACGCCATATATTTTGGACATTTTGTGTTGTACAATATGTATTTTCTTTTGATACATGGTCGCTTGAATGTGCTCGGAGTTCCTGTAAAAAGACGACATTCTGTTTGAAGCTGCTAGTGGTTTGGCTGGAGTCAAGAACACGCCGTGATATAATATTTTGGACATTTTGTGTTGTACAATATGTATTTTCTTTTGATACATGGTCGCTAGAATGTGCTCGGTGTTCCTGTAAAAAGACGACGGCTGTTTGAAGCTGCTAGTGGTTTGGCTGGAGTCAAGAACACGCCATATATTTGGCATTTGTGTTGTACAATATGTAGGGAGCAAGATACATGGTCGCTAGAACGTTCTCTGCCCCTGGGAGAAGACGACATTCTGTTCGAAGCTGCTAGTGGTTTGGCTGGAGTCGAGAACACGCCATATATTTTGGACATTTTGTGTTGTACAATATGTATTTTCTTTTGATACATGGTCGCTAGAATGTGCTCGGTGTTCCTGTAAAAAGACGACATTCTGTTCGAAGCTGCTAGTGGTTTGGCTGGAGTCGAGAACACGCCCTGATACAATGTTTTGGACATGTTTGTTACATCTGTATTTTTCTGTTGATCAGTGGTCGCTTGAATATGCTCCGTGCGCATGTAAGAAGACCACGTTCTATTTGAAGCGACTAGTGGTTTGGCTGCACTGAAGAACACGCCATGATTCAATATTTTGGACATTTTTTGGTGTACAATATCTATTTTCTTCTGATGCACGGTCTCTTGAATGTGCTCCGTGCTCCTGTAAGAAGACAACTTTCTGCTTGACGTGACTAATGGTTCGGCTGGACACAAGAACATGACATGATTCAATATTTTGGACATTTTTGTTACACCTGTATCTCTTTTCTTCTGATACATTGGAAGACAAGACGTCCTTAGAAGGCTGAATGAGCGAACATTTTCGCCTGTAGATGTTCCGTACTCCTGACGCAATTGGAAGAAAGCGACATCTGGTTGGAGCCAGTAGTGGTTTGGCTGCGCTTAAGAACTCGGTATGATACAATGTAGTGAACATATTGTTTATTTTCCTCTCTTTTGATAGATTTGGAAGAAAAAACATAATTAGTTGAAACAATTTTGTGTAAATTTTTTTGTTCGATCTCCTTCTTTCTGATGAAGTTTGAATAAAAAGGGGTGTTAGCAGTCTAAGTGAACTAGCATTGTGGCAAGTCATACATTCTGTGTTCTTCATAAAGCTGGAATTGTACGGCATTCTGGTTGAATCGGCTGGTGTATTGACTAAACTCAGAAACTCATAGCGACGTATGCTACTGATGTAATCGTCGAATGAATGGTAATATTGTCAAAATGTTAATTAAATTTCCTTGTTTCTGGTACGACTGGAAGTTCCTAGTAAGGCATATAGAGCGAGCAGTATGATATCTTTATGATTTCCACTGTTCCTGATGGATCTGGAAGTAAACGACGTGTTGGTTCGAACTTGTAGAATATACTCGAAAACTAGGGGACTATGTGAGCTCAGTGAATTACGATATTGCAAATTTTGCTGATTTTCCCTTGATCCTGATGTAATTGAAAAATAAAATGAGCTAAGTGGTGGTACTTCAATTATCACATTCTGTGAAGACACTGTAGCAGCTTGAAGACTTCTCAGTGCTCGTCATGACGCTGAAAAAGAACGACGCGCTGGTTTGATATCTTCGTAGAGTGACTGGGCTCAACAATGTGACAGAGCAATGGATTACGGTTGCTTGTAAAAGTTGATATTTTCTCCTGCCTTCTGGCGAAGAAAGCGCTGCCGTTGATCGCCATAGCATAGTGTAAGTCAATTCAACCAATTGCAATATGCCAAAAAAAATTTTTTTATACCTGTTTTGATTTGAACATGGAAACAAACACGTCTTGCGTACACTTCCCAGTAGTTCGGTTGTACTCAAGATCGTGATGGTTGTGACAGTGTAGAATGCAATGGATTGCAAGGTTGTGAAAAGTGTTATTTTCGCTCCAAAGGTCAGTAATTGAATTATACGACAGTAAGGGCTTCCAAGGTGAAAGAAAATGATAACTATGGAGAAGATGACAACAAAGTTTTGCTGGAATCATTCCGAATATGGATCCAATTGTGCGTCTCGTATCATTGTGTTCCCTTTTCTCCAGAATGAAAATAACCTTCAGAATGTTTCGAACATATTGAAATGCATCTAATTCAAGGATACGAATATGCTTTGTTGAAGTTTTAAAAACTGTGATAATGGAATTTATGGAACTATTCAGCTCGTCGATTTGAAGGCGTGTCGTGTACAGGTGAAGACGCTTCAAAACACATGTTGCAACGATGTCGGGCGGATGTTGTACTTGAAACTGCAGCTAGTGGCGACTGTGGAGGGAAAAGACGTTAGGTAACTTCGTGTGTGAAATCAACCGTGTCATATGTGCTGGCGTGAACAACGGGCTTGTCAGAAGGGAGCGTTTCGTGCCACGGCGAGGTTCCGGAAGTGTTACCAATAGAACCATGCGAGCTAGAGATGAAACTATTATTTTTTTCTCTTTGGAAAGTTTTAGTGTGTATGTTGATCAAAGAAATGAAAGATAATATCTTCGGGTTTTATTATTATCACAAACTGAATAACCACTTTTAGTGTGAGTGCGTGTGACCAGACAGGCAAGGTGAAGTAACAATGAAAGATTAATATTTAACATGATTTTAGTGAGAAATTCCGTGTTCAGAAGCGAAAAAATCATGAATGTGTTCTTCAATTTCCGGACTATTTAAATGAATGTGTTCTGTGCAATATCTGTAGCATTCTCGTAAGCCTGAGCTACAAGTAGCAAGTAGTACGATAACTTGTAATCTTCAAGGCGCAACGTCCCAACAAAATATTTGTCAGCTGATTTGAACCTTTACGCAGGATCGTATGTGCGGCGTCTGGACGCCGTTATCGTATTGTACAACGAACTTCGTCGCTTCTCTAACTGCTGGCAGGCCCGTTGAAGTGACAAAATGAAATTTGCTTTTATGGTGCGACCTACGCCTGCAAAGGCACCGTGATATAATTTTGTCAGTCTTGTGAATTTCGTGTTCGAATGTAACGTGAAAGTGTGGACGACCGTTGGATATTGTATGTTTAGTGACAATCGAAAAGTTTTTGGTGCCGAGATATATATATTGTCGTCGTGACCATCTTGTGGCAGGTTATGTTGAAGGTGAGTACTATTTGAGTCGCTTCTTTTCTCTTGTGAAGGATCTTCGCAAGCAAGGAGATCTAAATGAAATTCCATTGCAAAAAATATATATGTCATGTCGTATTGCTTAGGTGACCACAAAATTTACAAATCTTATTTTTTTTGTGTTGTAACTGAATAAGAACAGGTGAAGTGATATTGTATTCCGTATTTAAGTTCATAAGCATTCAGAATATAGACACAGATTTTCGTATTTCATGTGACAATTCTTGCACTGCCTGGTTATTAGTATATAAATATATTCTGCACAAATACAAGTGTATACGTTTTTGGACCATCAATTTATCAATGGCACATTGGCAGAAAATGCAGTAGCTTAGTATTTATGGATTTGCAAAATTCCTTAACCTCTCTGATTTCCTTTGTGTTTCTTTTGCTCTGTGATAGATACGCGATTCCGTTTTGGTGCAGATACGGTAAAAGGATGTTTACGATATTTTGTCAATTAATCTCTTTTGAATATGGAAAACTCGAGCCGTGGAAATTTCAAGGCGTAGATCATTTGCCAAATAAACAGGGAAAATCGCGAGTGATTAATGGTATTTTTGCGACACTAAATCACATAGGCCATCAGCTTTTCAGTTTACTGACTTCATTTTCAATTTTGTTAAATATCAATGCTCTGAAATTTCTCTTCTAAGTAGCCTAAGATTTTGGATTAGTCTGTGCGAATTAAACGAGTGTCTGATATTGTAAGAAAATATGTTCAAACTCCCAAGAACGACAGTCTGCATCATTATTCTCGGTGATTGGCAGTTGGCGTTTTGAATTCACACTGATTGCCCTTTGTAACAGCCCAAGTGTACGCGTTCGTCATTTATCTGATTCTGACAATTTATTGTGCCCGTGACTAATCGTATTTCTTGACTGACGTATCTTTCGTGATTCAAAACGCGAACCGTCGAAATCGTGTCTTGTTAAGTGTCGCAAGTTCAAGATTAACTCCATTGAAACACGTCCATCATCTGCATTCCCTGAACACGGTCCATGGACAGTTTCTCCAACAGGTTTTGGTGTAAGGTCGTCACTGGAACGCATTTGGGTGCGCTGGAGTCGTATTGCATGGTGTGAAAACATTTAGGCTTGAAAAAGTCGCGTTGAACACAAATATAGGTTGCAAAATGGTTAAATTCTACATTATTTTATAAAACAATGCATGGAAGGAAGTATTTTACACAAATGTCTATTTATAAGCATCAATCATTCTCTTTATAATTATACCTTAATTTATTGCCAAGAGTTTCTCCAAATTTTCTAAATAGCCTCTATTGATACAATTTTAAAGGCTGAAAATTACCTGCGCTTTTCATGCGTGTATTCATACCATTCATCGTATTTAAAATGTTAATCCTTAAATCATTTAGAAAGATTTCATGAACTTGTGTGTCAGTATTGAACTTAATGACAATTATGCTTAGTAACTTAACTATGCACAATGCCAAACTACTCATTTATTACGCAGCATAATTGAAATCACCAGCCTAATTGAAACGGTTATTTTCTGTTTTCTGGTCGGAATACGCATTGCATAGTAGCAGAACTGTGTACCGTTCACGCTAACCTTTAAAACCAGACAGAATATATACGGCACTGTACTGCCATATACGTTCGAATATTTGTAAGCGACAAAATGTACTGCATCTGTTACACCAAACGTGTTTCCCAAGAATTTCTGCGAAATCTCGGTTGGCCAATCGTTCATGAACTGCATTTGTGGCCGCGCCCCTTGCATTGCGGAATGTGGAGTCGAGGTTAGTAGTCACGGAAGGAATCTAACTTGGTCTGTTTTTATCTCAGAACATTATTATACTCCATATTGCAAGTAGCTGTAAGAGATATTATCATAAAGTACGTGACTGTCAATTAAAAAATAGTAGCATTTACTAAATAACGTTGTTTTTCAAATGTCATTTACGTACTTCTTGAGCTCAGAATTCGACAAATAGATTTTTCTTGGGCTGTGAAGGAAATGAGTTTTATTGGACAATACAAATATTGCTGTATCATTGTGTGCGTGAAGTTGCTTGATACTTGATCTCATTTGCAATCCTGAGCGTCTGCTCGTGTCAGTTTTACCTCTAATTTTTCTTCTTCTTCTTCTTCTTGGCACCATGGAGTAGACTTGCAATCTTGTCAATCTTCACACCACTTCCGTATTTTTTCCTAAGTATTCTCTCTCGCCTTTTTTGCCAATATCTTGAGTTGATAATTCAAATTCTGTAATTCTGTTGGTATTTTCTCACGCTTTCCTTTTGCTGTCCATCGAATGTGCATCTTTAAATCATTCCATACACGAGTAACTTTGTTTTCTGATTAGTTTTGAATTGTGAAGCCTTTAGCTCCTCTAAGAAATCGCATTTCCTTGGCTTGTATTTATTTTTAATTATTCTTTATTATGGTCCAGAATTCATCACCACATTATTTGACCCGTAAGACCATGGCTTCGAAAATATTCAGTTCATCTTTGTTGCGTAGCTTTGAGTGAATAAAAAGCTATTCTCTGATATCTACTGTGTGTAATGAAATAGTCTTTTCTGTAGACAAAACTCGTTAAAGCCAAGAAAGTTAAAGTGTGATGGCAACGGATGTAATTTGGTTTTCACAACTGGATTCGTTATTCACAAAGAGAAAAGAAGTCCCTCGAAGAAACGTAACCTTTTCTAATTTTCTTCTTCTTTCCTTGCTCGCCGTAGAATGATGCATGCGAGCTTCCGTCTACGATATTTTTCGGACATCTCTAGTTTAAAAGTTCAAAGCGGAGGGCAGTCTTTTAAAGCACCCCCCACCATTCTTCCGGGGTCTTTCAAGGAAGTCACTGAACGATCCTGACTTTGTGTTTTTTGTGTGGGTGTTATTTAAGGTCGCATCAACATCTAGGTCATTAGCAACCACTATTGGGTTTAACGTTATGGCCACTGTGAACTATATGATATGATATGGTGATGATACGAGGTGAAAGAACGAACACACACAACCATGCCCGTGGCGGGACTCGAACCCTCGATCCTTCGGTCCGAGATCGGTAGGGCACTACTAGCTTAGCGATCTCGGCCACCGGATCGACTTTGTGTTTTTATTGTTTCCATACGCGTTAAATTCTGAGAACATTAGTCCCGTGAGTGTAGTGCATGCTATATCTCAGGAGGGGGCGGTGTTTCTGCCCCGCTGGAATATGAAATCTAGCGCCGACTCTCACGCCGGCTTGCGGGGTTGCCATCTCCAGGTATCACTCCTAGCGGAACATCGCCTCAGAGCCGGGTCAAGCTGTAAGATCCAGACATGTCTCTCGACATGTGTGGTAGAGTAGTGAACGTAAGTGTAAGTGTGTGTGTGCAAGGGGTGAGGATGGGTCTAGGAAGAGGAAGGAAAGATCGCGCGCGGTCCGTGGCTCGGTTGTTAGGGTAGTGCTCCGGCAAAAACTTGGTATTGATCCTGGCTAAGGATAACCTCGCTAGCCGACGTGTAGATAGTCTGCGGATCTTGCCATCCAGGGGGGAGAAGATCACCGCCACCTTCCGAGGAAGAAAAACGTGCACTACGCTTACGGGACTAAATACTTTAGCCGTTGACGCGCCAGGAAACACGAAATAATTATCATGGTTTTGATCGGAGAAATCACAGAAAATCATCGACCAGAGCAGCTAGAATTCGCTTCCATTCAGTAGGATAAAATCGACCCAGCTATATAGCTATACTGCGATTTTCTTAACTTTGCCCCTGACAGAAATCAGCTGTTTCGCTGCCATCCAATCGGGAGCTGGTATGTTGCCACAATGACGTCACTATGGTGACGTTCAAGCTCGCGATTGGATGAAACCGTCAACAGCTAATTCCTATCAGGGGCAAAGTTAAGAAAACCGCAGTATAGCTATATAGCTGGGTCGATTTTATCCTACTGAATGGAAGCGAATTCTAGCTTTTCTGATCGCTCATTTTCTGTGATTTCTCCGCAGTATAAGCGAGAAAAATCCACCACCATTGGCTCGCGAACCCATAGCATCCCCAGGTTAACGACGAGAAGCATCCGGTGCTATCATGAGACGAGGGATCAAATCATCTCCCGTTCTTAAAGAAGGTTGCGGGGACAGGATGGGAATAGTAGTTTATGCAATTAGTTTATAATGTTGACCTTTTTTGCACGAATAAGAAAATAGTCTATTACTAAACGAACGACGAAGGAGTGAGTTTAGTAATAGACTATTTTCTTATGAGTGCAAAAATGGAACATTATAAACGAGTTGCATACGCTATTTTTTTTGTATAACATCATTATAAAGTTATAAATGAAACGAAGTAAGTGTAAGTAAAGTTTTATAGTTGGCAACATGGACGTTGGTATTATGACGTCACAACTGTGACAGCGGATAGCCGATTCACGCGCGCATTAGAATGAAAAATGGCGTTGTTACCAATGGTAGTTTTAGAAAAAGTCTCGAAGGCAGAAGAAAGTTTAATACCTAAAAAGTCGAGTGCATTGTATGAGAAGGAATATATAAAATTTAGGAAGTGGATGGAAACAAATAATGTAAATATTATATGCGAGACAGTTGTTCTGGCATATATATCTGAGTTGGTAAGTTTGTCATATTTTTTATGATTAATACTAGTGTCGAGTTCTCATTTTCTAATTTATGTTATTTTGAAGTCTGCAGTATGCAAGGCATCGTCTTTGTGGTGCAGTCATTCAAATTGAAGACTATGCTGAAAATTAAAGTTGGAATTGACATCTCTGCCAATAGGTCACAGATCAGTCTACTTTCTGAAACCAGTTCTACAGATCTGTCTTTCTGTGAACAGTAGAAGTTCGTCATGACGTCATGTCGCGTTTAATAATGGCGATGACGTCATGTGGCGTGCGATAAAATACTGGATTATGCACGAATCGGGGTATCGAAAAGGGTCGTTTATAATGATGGTATACAAAAAAGAGGTATCGGCTCGGTTCGTTGTGCGTTAAAGGTACTTAACCTGCATTCGCATGGAAATCATCGGAGGAAACCATTGCAACGATCAATCAGTTTTATTATTATTTTTTTCTTTTCATTTATTTTCTTCCCTTTCTACTGTCGTCTTTCGAGGATTTTAACGGGTGCAATGTTACATACAATGAATTTACTGGGCCATCCTAAGGCAAATTCGGGTCTCGGTGCAACCCTTCACTATTTTTAAAATTTCATATTTGAAATACTTGACTAACGGAAGATTTGCATTTATTGTCTGGAAGTGGAGGGAGGGTGTTTATGGGAAAGGGGGCAAATGATTTTATGAATCACGGTGGGCGAAAGAGATCTTTGGGGAATCTGGATCTAATGCGTGAAGGATAATGTGCGTTTTGACCGAGATTGGATATTGGAGTGTTAGGACATGCGTGGAGGAGGATCAACCAGAACAGCCGGCTGGTACAATCCTTATCCAGGCGGGACCTTAACCTGACCGAGGTTCTGGCCGGTGCAGCAAATCTTCCGCCTAGAGGAGTGTTAAATTTCTCGACAAGAGAGTGACGTTCTACGTCTAGGCTGGTTAGCTGAGACCGTAGGCCACCGTTGGGACAGAGGGAAGGAAGGATCGTGCTGTATGTCTCGTTATTTTAAAGAACTGTTCTGGCGTCCTCTTTGAATCGGAAGGTGCCAAGGAAACAATCGGTCAGAGCAGCCGGTCTCTAAAATTGTCGCCCAGGCTGTGGTCAGTTTTGGCTCAGATGTTTAGCAAGTATCAATAATTCGCCACCATGGGTCTCCTAAGTAGAGACCTGTCGATTTACAAAGTTTTTATATTTTATATGCGGATTCCCAACTCATTTTGCATACTGCTTCCGGTCCTATTGAGCAAATGTAATGTTATTGTTCTAGTCCCATATCCGTGAAGGGTTTTTGGAGGCAGAAAATTTCTTTCATTTGACCTTCTGAAACTTGAAAACCTCTACTATTTCGTAGGTCAATTTGCCTTGATAATCTTGAAAAACCTTTAACAAAATTGTTTTAAAAACTTAATAATTTCGATGTTTATCAAAGAACGAAACGTTTTAACTGCCCATCATGGTCTGAATACGTATTGTGTTCTGTTCGTGAGAACACCACTGTTTTTCTATTTTTCAATATTCTTCCTGCGTACCCCGATAAAATTTCCAAGCCTTTTTCAAAACTTCTATTTGTGAGAACGCCAATTTGTATTTCTAAATATTATTTCTACGTATCCCGATAAAATTGTAGTATTCTAGTAGTTCGCGTTTCCTTCGCGTTTTACCTCTCCGAAATCATCGTTAATTTCAATCCGAAATTATGTTCCATTTTTTTCTTTGTCTTCCTCATTCTCTTCTCTTCCTCGGTGTCTGTCGCCCTCTTTGACGACGTCGGGTTTTTGCTTTCTCCGCACTTGATATGCTGCTCGTTCACAAAAAAGACTGTCGCGGCGTCATGTTTCCTGATATGACCCTTGCACGTGTGGGCATTCTGTGCCACTGTTGGCTCCTGAACTTTTCTCGCTGCTGTTTGAATTTAAGTTGGTGAAACTGGCTCGGCTCCACGAGTTTTGGACGGCGGGGTAGAAAGTGGAAAATTGAAATTGTGTGCGAGTTTTCTCGTGAACAGATCGTTGTTTTCTGGGTCGGAAAATAAAAGTAACACGAAAAACGTAAGAACAAAAAGACTCGACTTCTCTCGTATCTACCACGCTGCGTTTAAGTTTTACTAGCATACTCTCGTGGCTGATTTTATGTATTTTGAGTTTTATGTAACTGTAAAGCCTGTTTTACTGCTTGCTGATCGTTTGGCTTCTCGATTATCAAAATCCGTTGATTGGTTCAAACTTTTGGGGAGGCACTCATTTATGTTTACGGTAAAAAAAACGTCCCACTCCTTTTCGGGCAATAGTGTATTTTCAACTTACGAGGATCAATAACACCATAAAACCTCTAGCTTCGTTATGTTGGGATACTACACTGCGATTTTCGAACTTTGTCCCTGACAGGAATCAGCTGTTTCGCTGCCATCCAATCGGGAGCTTATATTTCGCGATAGTGTCGTCATTATGGTGACGTTCAAGCTCCCTATTGGATGAAACCGTGAACAGCTGATGCCTGTCAGGGACAAAGTTACGAAAATCGCAGTATAGGCGCGAGGATGTCGTTCTCTCGCACCTTCAAGTCTGTCACTAACACTTCTCGCACGCACGGATACCTTCACGTGGTGATTCCCCGACATATCTGTGATAAGATGCAGAACAAACCGTGTAGAGTGAATGTTCTCGTGCTCTTGAGTGAGGGTAAGAGTCAACCGGCAAAGGCATCGCCTTGTCGACATTTTGTGACGGCGAATGCAACCTCTGCAACGTTTTTGCTCCTTACGTAAAATTGAATTGATACCTTAATACGACAAAGGAGGTTTACGCTAATTAACAACCCTTTTATTTACGAATTTTAATTCTGTGCACGCGGCACTTTTACCGAGAGAACTTTCGTTTTACCACTAGTTAGATATGATTAAACATTGTTTTAAAACTTTTGTTGACACTACTAAACTTAATTGTTAAATATTGATCATCACCTTCATCTTTATACCCAGATAAAAGAAGATTCTAAGCATTTGTGAGGTTAATATGGATTTTTTAGAAAGTTTTGGGTTCAATTCTCTCTTTTGGAAAATACTTATTCTACGTATTTGTTCTTAACCTGTTGGGAAAGATTGTTATTCTATGTGTTGTTCTGATACTGTGTCTTTAAGTACAAGTCAATGGCGCCATTAATCCTAATAACTTGTATATAGACATGAATTTACTGAGTGAGTCAGGGAGATAAATATAACTACTCTACTTAATTATTTAAACTTTCTCTGTTCCCCTTTCCTTCATTTATTCATATTTCATATAATGCAGAAATGACATCACACCTATGTGTGGAATGAAAATCTTCCAAGTTTCCATACACAGAACAAACATTGAACCAATTGTTCGCTAATTAATTAGACGTGTTATTGTTTCGTTCCATTTCTGACCGTGGCTGTCCATTTGATTGCATGAAAGCTTATGACTAAACAGTGTGGAAGAGCTTTCATGGTTAGAACAACTGAAGAGGGACAAGAGTTACCAACACAATTGCGGAGTGTTTACGAGGGTCAATCGACGTAAAAGTACACAGATAACGAAGTCTGACAGTTGCACGGGAATTTATTGGCTTAGAGAATATCCAGTCATTACATACTGTAAATCACTTTATCAAATTCATGACCAGGCGGACGTTTAATGAAACTGCAAAATACTGTAGTAAATATGTAAATTCATGTGCATTGCGTTACGAATAAATATTTGTAGGAAAATCCATTGTATTTGCTAGATAAAATTTGTTGAATTGTCGTTCGTATTCGAAATATTTTTTCTTTATTTTTAATATTTGTTTTGCTAGTCAAATAACCGAAATGCTGTATTTCGCATGCTATTACAAGGTTATATTTACTTTCGAGTTTATTAAAAAGTTCATGTTCATTTTATCTGTTAAAGGACAAATTATTTGACAAACTAGTTACGACTTGGTGCAAAACAGATAAAATACAGTAACAGAAAAAAAAGGAAAAGAATACTTACAGAAACGAAGATAAGAGTTTGTACGAGTAGAGACATTTGTTAAGAATTCAGTGGCAACCTTAGTCTCTTCAGACTTTTATCCTCGTTCTGTATCTAACCTTTTTCTATTTTTACTCTGTTGCTGTATTTTATTTGTTTTGTGCCATTTTGTTGGTCTCTATCACTTTTACTTTGTTTCATAACTTTGTGGCACGATCTCTATGTTCCCCTCTGACTTCATAATTCTCTTGTACTGTTCTTTGAATTTCCTCTTGCACTGTTCTGTTAAAATATTTTTTTCATTCCTTATCTTTAACTCGCTCTCACTTTTGACTCTTACAAAGTCCTTTGTTATTGACGATATCAGACTCTTCCCTTCATTCTCTCTCTCTCTCTCTCCACTCTCGCTCACACACACACACTCTCACACACACTCTCTCTCTCACACAACAAACACACACCCACACTCTCTCCCTCTCACACACACACAAACTCTCACACACACACACACTCTCACACATACACACACACACACACACTACACATACACACAAACACACACATACACTCACACACACAGACAATCCCATAAACGTCGTAGCACCTTTCCTTATATATTCCAAGCCGCACTGGATGGCACCTGTCTGAGTTGCCTCCTGGCTCCGGTAGAGTGCGCCAGCTGGCAGCTGGCGCTGCAGCGCCTCGCGTGCCCTCTGGCGCCCGAAGCAGCGGCGGGGGCGGTTGTGGTGATGGTGGCAGTGACGGACAGCAACGAGTGTGGCGTTTGCGGTAAAGGGGGATGAAGGGGCGTGGCGGAGGTGATGAAGACAAGCGGAAGCGGTGGTGATTAGTGGAGGCGTTGGGGATGGGCACAGGCAGGGGCGGTGGTGTGCATTGGCGGCGGGGGCGGGGCACAGGCGGTGGTGGAAGCGGAAGCGGTGGGTGAAGTGTTAGGCGGAAGCGGGGTGAAGGGAACGGCGAAGGGTGGCGGTGACGGTGCAGAGGGGGTGGTGGCGTTCGCGCCTAACGTGTCGGGGGTCAGGGGCAGCGGCGGCGGTAGCAACGAGTGAAGGGGTGGTTGGAAGGCCCTTCGGCTGCGGTGGTGGAGGCGATGGTTCACGTTCAAGAGGCGACGGAGGCGGAGAAGGTAGAAACGAAAGCGGGTAGCGATAGTGGAGGCGTTGGCGATGGGCAGAGGCAGGGGCGATGATGGGCGTTGGCGGCGGGGGCGGGGCACAGGCGGTGGTGGAAGCGGAAGCGGTGGGTGAAGTGTTTAGGCGGAAGCGGGGTGAAGGGAACTGCGAAGGGTGGGGGTGGCCGGCGTTCGCGCCTGCGTGTCGGGTGTCAGGGGCAGCGGCGGTGGCGATGGAGGCGGCGGAGAGAGCGGCGGAGTGTGACTCCTCGCCTAATCAGGCGCCCCGTCCGATTGCGAGTGATTTATGGGATTATTTTTGACGGGCGGACTAATTCCAGTTTCAAGGGGCGGGAGGGGGCGGGCGGCGGCGCCGGCCTATGAAGCCGTCACTGCCTGCGTCTTTCCCCCTCCCCGCTCTCCCGCTCCCCCCGCTCCTCATGCCACGATTAGTCTCTATCGTTCCGGCGGGTTCTTTGTGCTTCGGTGTAATTTAAAGATGAGGCTGTGCGGTTGGAAGGCGTGTGTGGGTTTTTGTTTCGGTGTGCTGCATCCGATCGTTGTACTAATTGATTTGTGTGGAACTTAGCCCAGAAGAGTGTTTTTTTAACCTATTAACATCTGTATACCTCTATGAAAACTTATGTTTTTATTGTATTCCCCATATTTTTAAGTAGTATTTATCTCTTTAAAAGAGGTGTGAAAGCGGAAATGTTGGTTGGAGGTTCTTTATGACAAAATAACTGTTTGGAAAGGAGAGAGGTATATCAAATTCATGAAACTATATGTACGGAGTGGACTATATGTACGGAGTGTATGCGTGGACGGTTGGTGATTTGATGGAGGAAATCGTACTCACGCCCTCATCAATCATCAGACCACGCTCGAGTTAGTTCTGGGACAATTCAGAGTGAAACATAACCTTGTTTAAAGTTTACAAAACTGTTGTTAGCCAGTATTTATTTCCATCAAATGCATGTCCTGTTTTCATTATTGATTCAAAACTCCTTTTTTGTGAATAGAAACGTTACCTATATGATCACCATCGACCGCTATCTTTCTATTGCCCTCACACGTACTATTGTCATAGTTACTATCGTTGTCATCCACATTGTTAGAGTGATGTTAGGGAGTTTGTGTACTCTCGAACGCCAATTGAAGGCGCTATCGATCTTCTGCGGATGCGCAGTTCACGTTTCGCATCACTTTTCGTGCATGCGCAGAAGATTGCTGCCCGCTAAGGCATGCAAAAGCTCCCTTTTATTGTCATACTAAAATTTGGCTCTCCCTATCAATATCATACTACAATTGTCAGTAACATTATCACGGTCTCTTACACTACTATGGTCTCTACCATTTCACTGTTCCATATCATTGTCACTGACGATATCACTACCAGTGGCACATACGCATTCGTTGTCACTTACAATATCATTAGATTTCATGCGATCGTCATTCTTTACTGAAAGCATAGGCTTCTACTTCCGGAATCAGTAAATACTTGGCTGTCCGGGAGGACGTCGCGCCCTAGGCACAGATGCCAACGTCACGGCATCTCCCGGACAGCGAAATAGGTACTGTCATTCTCACTAAAAACTTCATTCACACTATCGTCATTGATACTCATTAATACCCACACTACTGTCATAATGATCATCTCCACCAGTATGGGTGGAGTGCTATCCTCGGCACTAAACTTGCGCCAGGCCTGGTGCCATCGCAGCGGCGATATTTTGGCGTCCCTGGCGCTAGGTGTTAGCGCGGCGAACGACATGCAAGCGCTTAAGGCGGTCAGGGTTCTTCAGCCCTGCGACACGAAACGGCTTGCGCACGCCACACACACACACAACACATTCAAAACACACACATGCGCACTCCCACACACACACACACACACACATACACAACACACATGCACACTCCCACCACACACACGCATATACACAACACACACATGCACACTCCCCACACACATACACAACACCAATAGTATACTCCCACACACACATACACAACGAACATGCACACTCCCACACACACATACATACACAACACACACATGCACACTCCCACACACACATACACAACACCACATATGCACACTCACACACAAACACACATGCACACTCACACACACACACATACACAAAACAACATATGCCCACTCACACACACACACATGCACACTCCCCACACACACATACACAACACACATATGCACACTCACACACATACACAACACATATGCATACTCCCACACACACATACACACAATCACACACATGCACACGTCACTCTCACACACACCACTGACCCGCATATGCACCACACCATTACACACCCTCACCACACACATCGCTCTCCGCGCGTTTTGTTTTTTGGCGGAGTGATAAGTTTTTAATTTAAAGCTATCCGTCTTCGATCATTCACGTAGGGTAGTATTCTTGGCGGAAGCCCTGTTGTGTGGAATCCTATATCACGTTATCTTTGAGGCATTTTCAACTGCTGCTCAGATTAAGACAGCTTTCCGCAGCTGATTACAAACTCATTGAAAGGAAAAACAATATTGGTGTTCCTTACCAATATTTATCACATTTCAAAATATTTTGTAGTGGATTTTTCGGTCCATCAACTGGCCGCACTTCCATCCCACGGGAGGATTTCAATCTGACGAAGAAACCCAACACGAGTTTGCGCCTACAAATCCAATAATTTTCCCCTCAAGGCCTCCGCCGAGCGCAATCTCATTCATTATCACCCCCATTGTGCGCCGCGTCCCCTGCCACCTCGGGGCGAGGTCACTCGCTCCATTGCGCGGCTTCCCTCTTGTCTTCAAACGCCGCCCGCCGCCTGCGCCGCCGCTGCCGCTGGCCTATCTCCCCCCGCGCGCTATCAGCCGCAGCGCGCCGCCCCCCGCCGCCACTCACACCTCACCTCGTGTGTCACGCCCTTTGAATCTCTCCGCCCCCCTCCGCTGCCCGCCAGCGCCGTCTTTCCCTCTGTTGCTGGTGATGTTGGAGATGGGCGTTGCCCGTGCTCTGAGAAGAGTACAGTGGCGGAAAGAAAATTAGGCGGGTGAAGGTCTTCTTTGATTGATTAGTGATTTCGGGCGCTCCATTGCTGAAGTCGTTAGTCCTGTAAGAGTAATGCGTGTTGTATCACGGGAGGTGCCGATGGTCTTTCCCAGATCGATGGCGAGATCCGGCGCCGACCTACAAGTCGGCTTGCGGTGTTACTCCCAAACCAGGCATCTCCTAGTAGCAGGGCACCACCCCGGCCGGGCGTAGATCTACACTGCGCTTTTCTTAACTCTGCCCCTGACAGAGTACTAACGTTTTCGCTGCCAATCCATTGGAGCTTATATGTCGCTACAGTGACGTCAATATGGTGACGTTCGAGCTACCGATTGGATGAAAACAACAGCTGATTCCAGTCAGGGGCAGAGGTTAAGAAAGTCGCAGTATAAGATTCCGACCGGTCACCGACATCTGTGAGGAGTGTGGTGCATGTAAGTGTGTGTGTAAGAGGGCCGGGTATGACAGAAACGAGAAAGGAATGATCGCGCGATGTCCGTGGCCGTTGTTAGGGTACTGCTCCGGTATTGCAGGGTGTTTATGTCATGAAAAGGGAGTAAGGTAGAATTTTACAAGGTACTCGAAAACTCGACCAAAACAGGAAATCAGTGAAGTGACCAGAAATGTGCGGCCTCAAATGAGGTCCCTGGGCGTTAATGTGTAATAACTATGCGTGCTATGATTCACCTGCATAATGGGGAGGGTAACGAAAAGGGAGAATTTTACAAGGTGCTCGAACTCGAAAACTCGACCAAAAAAAGGAAATCAATGAAGTTGATTAGAAAAGTGCGTCCTTAGATTAGGTCCATGTGTATTTATGATTTACCTGCGTAATGGGGACGGTAACGAAAAGGGAGGAAGGTACAATTTTACAAGGTGCTCAAACTCGAAAACTCGACAAAAAAAAAGGAAATCAGTGAAGTTGATTAGAAATGCACGTCCTTAAATTAGGTCTATGTGTGTAACTAATGCGTGATATTTATGATTTACCTGCGTAATGGGGACGGTAACGAAAAGGGAGGAAGGTAGAATTTTACAAGGTGCTCGGAAATCACGACTAAAACGTTAACATTCAAATAATTTTTTTTATTCTTGTTATTTTATATTAAGGTCAGCTTTAGCATGATAGGGTTAATACATTGATTTTGTAAAATTGTATTTAGTAACATGTAAATATTTTAATGTCGTTTGATGTTTATTTTGTGTAGTTGTTTGATGTTTGTTTTATGTTTGTATTGCTTAGAAAACGCTACCACCGGAAGTATTCCATGTATTCCTAAGTTGCGAAATAAATATTCTATTCTATTCTAAAAACAGGAAATCAGTGAAGTTGATTAGAAATGTGCCTCCTCAAATGAGGTCTCAGGGCGTTAATGTGTATAACTAATGCGCGTTATTTATGACTGAGCTGCGCAATGGGGAGCCCCAGTTCGGCCGCTCACGAGCCCCCTCGACAACCACCCTCTAACAGGCGGCGCTCGCCTCGCACCTCCGCGCCAACGGCCGCGTCACGCCGCCCCCGCCCCGAGGCGTCGCCCGCCGCCGCGACGCCAGTGGCGACGCGATGTGCGGCGGCGACGCCGGCGGGCGCTTCGGCGTCGGCTGCTTCGGCGGCGGCGGTGGAGGTGTCGGCGGCGGTCAGGCTTGCGGACGCGGAGTATACGCGTTAGAAGTATACGCCCTGCGATGCACCTGTCCGCGCGAAGAAAAAGAGGTAGTACGCGGCAGCTCGGCTCTTGGAGGCCTGTCGATACTCTTGGTGCGGTTTTGGGTGGCCTAAACAATGGAGTTGAAATTGTCTTCATTCCAAGTGGAGAGCTTCAGGCTTGACTGATACGTTCGTTTCGGTTTAGTTGTGCCGTTTGCACTGTGTGCTGTGCCCCATGCACCCGTTTTGGATGTTGGTTTTTTTTCTGGGCGGTACAGGACGTAGTAGCATTACGTGCTGAAAAATCTATGGTTGTGAGGTCTGGCTTTAATTCCCATCTAAAAACTTCTGATGTGTTTTTGTATCCAGAAAATACTTCACTACTTTTAGTAAATGAGTGAAATTGACCTGTTGGTAGATTTGGAAGTAGTTCAGTACCTACGGACCTTTGAGATTCTCCAGTAAAATGTTTAATTATTTTAATGTCCTGCAATACGAAGTATAGTTCTTGCGAGCTCTTGAGGTTCATTCGTAGGTGGTGCGTGGGCGGAGAGATATGGAAGAATCTGAACCGCTGGTGACTTGTTTCGGCTGGTGGCTTTCAGTAAATGCTTACGTAAGTATTACAAACTTCTACGTTAATGAGAAAAGAGCATTTATAACTATTAGAATTATATTTTAATATCAGAAATGTTTCAGCAGCATTCTTATTACATATTCGTGACTATCAATACGTGTTTTTACTATCCAACTGGTTTACACATATATCTATTAGGTTTTCTATACACTTCCGTTTTTATATATTGCTGTGAATATACACAGCAATTTGTAATAGGTTAACTCTGTAAACTGAGTACAATAAAATTTAATTGAATTGAATATATTAAAGTTCCAGGGAACCGTGATTATATATTAAAGTTCCCAGCGTTAAACACGTACAGTGATATCCTTTACTTTCATTGGAATGAGTCATAAGCTGCCAGGGAACCGTGTTTCCTGTGTTAATAAGTACGCGATATCTTTTTACGTATGTTAGAAGCCCTAAGATCTAATTGAAACGACCTTCAATAGTGAGTGCGAATTCTGAAGCGAGCCTGCACAACACGTGATTGTGTCAGAAAAACTGGAGGCGACATATTCTCAATTTTAGAGTAAAAGATACGTCTTATATTTTCACTATCTTTTCAAAGGAATTTGGAGCTCATCCACATCAATCTCCTCTAACCGATGATATAATTGTCAAACGGATGGTTGCTTGCTTGCTTGCGTTCTGACGCTAGTATACACTTGCATTCTTAAATGGCACTATAGTGCGATCTTGCCCCTCAAGCCCCTATGGCCACTATTGAATATCACACGGTATTTCACGTCTTTCTCGCTCGTACCGGTAGATGTCGCATGATTGCAAACACTGCTTGATACGGTCGGGATCATGCGATATCTAGCGGCAAGACTGAGAAATACGCGAAATACCGTGTCGAATTCCATCGTGAAGGCTGGTCATGAGGGGCAAAGTTACAAAAATCGCACTATAGCTTTTATTCTCTATTGCGTTCGCTCTGGTCCGCTACTTTGTTCGTTCTCATGTCCCCTCTTCTCCCTACCTCCCTCTACCACCCTCCCTCCCTCTACCCCCTCCCCTCCCTTCCTCTCCTCTCTCCCTCTCTCCCTCCCTGTCCCTCTCCCTCCCTCCCTCTCCCTCCCTCTCTCCCTCCCTCCCTCTCTCTCCTCCCTCCCGCTCCCTCCCTCTCTCTCCCTCTCCCTCTCCCTCTCTCTCTACCTCTCTCTCCCTCTACCTCTCTCTCCCTCCCTCCCTCTCTCTCTCTCTTTCGCTCTCTTGCTTGCTTGTTCGCTTGTTCTCTTCCTCTCCTGCATGCTGTTGCACTTGCTTCGCCGATATTATGTCCGCCATTTCGTGATTCGCGAGAGCAGGTTGAGACCTGTGGGCCCACGCCATTTTCGTCCCTCCAAATAGGACGCTGTGCCGCGAGGAAAGACCAGCACCCGCTTCCGAAGAGGGGAATTCGCGCTGGGCCATTCACGGCCTCCCGGCACAAAACCCCCGTGTTGCGAGGGCCGAGGGAAGGAAATGGCGTGGAAAGGGCTGATAAGGGCCGCCCTGCCCTTTTGTGAACGACTCAGGGATGTGATTACAGAAAAGCAGGCAGGCGGACGGCCGCTCAGAATTGTAGAGCCCGACTGCCTGGGGTTCTAGATGTGAACGAATTCGCGGTCATTCAAATTCGTTTCTTTTTCCATGGTTGCTCGTCGTTTTTGCTTTTCTCGAATACTACTCGTAGTGTGGAGGTGTAATGCTGCTGGAAAAAGCCGATTTTTTTGGAAGAAACTTCAACTTTCTCTTTGATGTGTCGCGAGCTTATACGTACTGGCGGTGGAGGAATTGGTCGGACTGCTCCCTAAGTTGATGCGCCTAAGATCGAATCCCAGCCCGAGCAAGAATTTTATTGGATACACTTTTGCGGGTCCAACTAATACTATAATAAATTACGTGGTGGCAGCACAAATATTGTGGTAATTCATAATGATAATTAAGGATCGAGGACGTACCAACCACAGAGTATAATACAATATAAATTTTAGATAAAGAATAAAACAGCCATACACGTGTTTCGGGGACTAGTTTTTCCATTTTCAGTGACTGTACAGAGATGAAAATGTGTGAACAAGTATATTAATATGTATTATATATATATATATATATATATATATATATATATATAATATATATATACTTTGTGTTTTCTTTCTTGGCGTGTGGGGGGGGCGTCATCAAAATGAAATATCTCACGGTATTTCGCGTCGTCCTCGGTTGTGCCGTTAGGAGTCGCATGATCGTAACTCCTATCGAGCAATGTTAGCAATCATGCGACTCCTAGCGGCATAACCGAGAACGAAATACCCGTGAAATATTCCATTTTGATGACACCCCCCCACACACACGCCAAGAAATAAAAAACAAAGTATATATATATATATATATATATATATAATATATATATATATATTACATATTATTATACTTGTTCACACATTTTTCGTCTTTGTACGCGCCAAGAAAGGCAACCGAAGTATAATTTATATAAATTTTACAGTGCTCATTTGTATTCCTGTGTTTATATCAATCCATGCGTTAATTATATTTGTTCACTCATTTTGATCTTTGTAGAGCATATTCTAATTGTGATCGTTATGATCGTCTATGATTACGGCTCATTTTCTTTTTCAAAGATACTTCGTTAAAAAAGGCCACCAGTAACTCCATGCTGCCCTACGGGATTCTTTTTTTCGCGTTTAATGATGAGGGTCTACCCCAGAAAGGCTATTGTGAGAGTAACACAACATCTCCTTGCGCTGTGTGATGCTCCAGACTTCATTGTTACTCTCTTCCGACATTTATCTCACTGTTCTTTGTTTCCTCATCAGAGAAAGAATCACTTCGATCTTTGCGGTGATATTACAGTTCTTTGTAAAAGTGCTGCTTTGCCACTGCCATTGTACGGCTTGATTCGGTCTTCGCAGTTGTAAAAGATGATAAAAACGGATAAATTACTGCGAGACCACAATTGGGAAGCGTTATTGGCATTTTGATAAGTTATTGCGTGTCTTGTGAAGTTTTGAAATCTCATTGTCTCCGACATTCATTTATATAAGCCGTAGAGTAAGTTCATTGGTTAATGGTTGTGGCTCAAATATGAGATCAATTCCTTTCTCTCTGGCACAGGTCCAGCTGGCTGAAATCCAAACGTCTATTCGATTGTTTTGGATACCACAAAACACAAGAGATGTTAAAACACTAAAGAGAAGATATATGAAACCTTTTCTTTCATCTACATTATTATTAGTTTTCAAAAGAAAAATGACAATTTTGATATCAAAATTAAGTTTTGAGACGCAAAAGCACCTGTAAATCAACGAATGTTCTGTTTATATGCATTGCCACACTCTGACGTTTCAGCACGGGTATTATTGTGTAAATTGTACTTGCAATTAAACGACACAGATCAAATTTGTTTAATAAATGTCTCTGAAACATTAAATATTTAAAGTGACAATTGAGGTAAATTAATTTTTTTTTTAATTTATTTCTTGTTGTTCGACCTGAGATCATTCGAGGGGTTTCAGTTTTACATGCCGGAAACTCTGGTCCATCTATCAATCAGCCCTAATTAGCATGGATGTATGCTAAATCTCTCTGGCAGGCAGGTTGCATGTGTGTTCAGCGAGGTGTGACACAGGGTTAGCATCTTCGGCTTGTGTCCGTAATGAAACCTCGCACTCCTTGACCAACGAATTTCGAGTTAGGTAGTTAGATACTACAGTAAATTTTTGCTCTCAATGAAATTTTAAACATTGATGAATTTCTTCATAAATATACTGAATTTAATGTAACTTTTGAGAATAACTGGAAAGTAGTTACGTAGAAAACAACTTGATGTAACCTAGCCTCCGTGTACGCGCGGAGACACCCCGGTTGGTTGAATGATTGGAAAGTGATTCCGAGTGCGCCAACTGCTAAGGTCGTTAGTCCCGTAAGTGTAGTACAGTGCTTTCTTCGGGAAGTGGCGATGATCTTCGTGTTGGCAAGCGAAATGCGGCGCCGATCTACGTCGTCTTGATTGATTGATTGATTGATTGTTCGTAATTCCTGGCGCGTCAACTACAGAAGTCAATTAGTCCCGAAAGCGTAGTGCGTGTTTTTTCATCGGGAAGTGGCGGTGATCTTTCTCGCTGGATGACGAGGTCCGGCACCGACCTACCGTCTACTAGCGGAGTTTCCCCCAACCAGGTATCTCCAACCAGTGGTAAAGTTCCAAGGATAACGAGATATCAACCACAATAAAGGATAACATTTTTTTTAGTATTTAGAAAATTTCGTCATACATATGTTTCGGGAGTGTTTTTCCCATCATCAGTGACACTAAATTAGAAAATTCAGTAAACAAGTTAGCAAAATGAAAATTACAAATATACATAAACCTATTCAGCTGAAAACTAATTAATTAAGATATCTCATTATCCTTGAAACTTTATCAAGGATTACCACAAAATCTCTGTTGCCACTACAGAATGTACCCAACCAGTGAGGCACCGCCCCAGCCGGGACAAACTCTTAGCTCCCGGCCTGTGTGGCAGTGTAGTGCATGTTAGTGTAAGTGCGTGGGTAATGGGTGAGGATATGGCAAGGAAGGGGAAGGAAAGATCGCGCGCGCGAACCGTGGCCCGTTTGTTAGGGTACTGCTCCGGCATTCGTATGGTGTTGATCGGAGAAAACCACGAAAAACTACCGATCAGAGCAGCCGGCCACTAGAATTATCCTCCAGACAGCGACTGAATTCGACTTAGCTCACAAGCTAGTGTCGAAAATCCTGCAGCCGTCGGGACTCGAACCTAGACCTTCCGATCAGAGAGACTGCAGTGACAGTTGATGTTGATGCACTGAGCCATCTCTCCCGGTCTACGTCGTCCTTAGAGGGTTTCCCCAACCAGGTATCTCCCATCAGCAGGCACAGCAGCCACAAGCTCCAAGCTCTCGACCGTTTCGGAGGGGCCCTGGGAACCCGGGCGTTGGCGCAGAGGAATTCGCCGAAACAGTGCTGCGCGTGTGCGCAGGGCGCCACCTGCTGCGCGTCGCCGCCGCGCTGCGCTCCACGGCTGCGCCCAGCCCCACCCCGCCACGGGTGGCCGTCGCGGGTCGTTCCGAGAGCTCCCTATCTGCGCGCGCAGCGTCAGCTGCCGGAGGAGATCCGCAGAGGGATCCCAGAAGCGCAGAGTGCCCTGTGAATTGCGACCCGCTTGCGTCGCTCTCCCTCCCTCCCTCCCTCCCTCTCTCTCTCTCTCTCTCCTCTCTCTCTCTCTCTCTCCCCACAAGGTCAATCTCCCTCACCGCCAGCTCTTTTGGAGCACTCTGTCGGTAATCTCTTTGGGTGCTTCAGTTAACGCAAAGGAATTGAAACAGTATATTTGTAATTCACAACTTATGTATTTGAAGCCTTTCGTCCCCAAAAAGCTACGTATCCAAATGCACAATGGCTGTACAATTATGGTGAATATGTTGTTTGTGTAGTTGAGAATGAAAGTCTTGGAAGAAACAGATATATTTGCGAATGTCTTAGAAGAACGTGTATGCTCCGATGGAAAAAAAAAAATTACAACAACTGAGGAGAGCATCTAGAAACATAATAGGATGTGGTGACAGTATTGACAGTTAATTCAAGATTATTTTTTGCACATTATATATCTACGATATGGGATCGCTAGCGTTTGTCCCTTGAGAAAACTATTTAGAATTTTCTTCACCTCAAGATCAATCGCAGTACGAACTATTTTCATTTACAGATATACTAATACAATATCGAATCTGCTCACCTCACCAACGTGTTTCATACTTTCATTTTCTATCGGATTAATTACCTTTGGTTCTTGACCTACAAATCATTTGCATTTGCTTCGCTTCCTTAACTAGTAAGACTTTCATTGTAAGCTGCAACTTCTCCCGTTAAGGTTCAATCAATTAAGCATACTACCTGATTAATGAAAAGTAAAAAAGGCTTTGCCAGTTGAAATCACACATTTTAGGCGCTATTGCCAACACGAGAGTAATAAAAATCTCAAGTTGTTTAAAACTTTTCTCAGCATATTGAAAGAATGTTACACTCTATTTTAGATGGATATAATTTGCAATAATTCGATAGACTTCCAGAATATTCATGGTATATAGAATAGCTTTTCTAAGAAAAAGATGGAAGTGCTTTGTTTGAAATTGTTTTGATAAAAAGAATTGTTATTTATTAAAAGAAGTCGATTGTATTAAAAGACAGAATGAACATATAAACGAAAATGTGTTTTTATTTACAGCTTTTGCTTCTGTTGCCGATGAGCAATTTCTGTCATGCTAGAAATACGAGTATCTGCTTGTCTCGTGTGTACGCGTGAAGTGCTTAACTAACAAGTTGAACTTTCGTAACCCTCAGTTAGGAGATATTGAGCAACAGTTGCCTACATCTTCTCAGTCAGCAGTGCTAATTATCACACACGTATGTTATTTATTCAAGAACAAAACACTAATACTCGTAGCTTTATAAATCACGATAACTAATCTTTTTCATTAAGGATGCTGTCGTTTGTCACGAAACTTCAAAGTTAATTCAACTAACAACTAAATAGCCACTTTTAATTTGTGAAAGATAATCAAATTGAGATTCAAAATATTTTCATTTTGAAGGTATATTTTTAATTTCCTCACAGTGTTCCGACCGAGTAGTGTTTTCCTCACTTTGGGAACATCTTGGGAACTTTGTCGGACTCCGTTGTTGCAGAATAGTCAATGTCTTTCTAAGGAAAATGTTGAATTGATTAAAACGATGGGTAAGGTCACATATGAAATCGATTGAAAATATACTTTGAATGTACCTGATCCTAATATTCATTATATAGTAGTACAATTAAATTATTCTATCACATGTCCTCCTCGTGACATTACATTGCCGTACAAGAGAAGGATATCATGTATTTCCCGATTATTTGTCAATCTTTCAGGAATCATTTTCCCTTCACCTGAAGTGAGAAAATGATCATTCCGCGTGCTTCAACTCCTTAATTTTGTTGCTACAACTTGTTAAAGGCGTTTATTGAATTAACAAATAAGATATCATTTCAGTATAACGAGTAGTACATGACGTCGGGCAGGTAAGAGTTTCGAGAGAAAACGTTGAGGGATTTTGAGTGGGAGGGTTTAATGAGCAGCCTGTCGGTAGCAGGTTTCTCCTGTGTTCTGCTAATGGGGCAGCGGATTCTTTGAAGACGTTCGTACGCGAATTTCATCAAAGAGGTTAGCTGCGAGAAGTTCGTTGAAGTCGGTTGACTTCCTTCCTGGGCAATTCCCTTACGCTTTGGTCTAACGGCCCCAAAGCCCTGCCAGCTGGCAGTACTTCCTCTGCTTGATCCGAACACAGTTGCAGAAGTGGCTCTGCTCCGTGCGGAAATTGTGAAGATAGTGGCGGCAAATGCACGGCCAGAAGTATTTTTCCGGTGACTGCTGGATCTCGTAACTATGGTCAGTTTCCTATTTTGTGTCTGTTCTTGGTTGTTGAAAAGTATTGAAAACAAAAAGTAAGCGGAAAGTAACATCAGTCAGATCGTTGAAAATACTTTGTATTTGTTTTCATATATTACTTGAAGGTGCATTATTGAAATAATGTTCAATATGCAAAAACTAAAAGTACTTAAGATGATTAAATCGTTGTAGCACTCATTCACGTACCTAATAAATGTATTCCATATCAGATTATGTTCATGGCAGACATTATTGATACAACGTTTTTATGATGTTTTTTCAAAGTTGTAAAGTTTGTAGAGAGGAGCCCACCTTTATTTTGATGCAAAATGAGAACGAATTACTTACATACATGTACATGAAATCGCAATTTCTACATATACCGATACGTATGCAGTTAAATGTTCATGTTTGCTTTGCTTTGCGTGCATCATTATAAGTTACTTCTTCTGTAATGCTATTGTAAACATGTCCTTCGTTAACCCAAATCAGCTCTACTCTGAATTAATGAGAAATAGGGATATGAACAATTAGGTTATCGAGTCTTATATTTTTTGAAAGAGATATTACCAAAAAGTGACGTGGAAATCACTGAACGTTGTGCTGTATTACTATTATTTGTATCTTGATTCCGTTGTTTTTTCTTACATTTTGTGCGTTTCTTTAATTATAATTTTAGATACTTTATTATTGTGTCATGCGTGCACTTAATTGTTTTTGAGGCACCCCGATTGTCCTTATATATTTTACATGCGAAATAACACTGTGAAATTACCTTTGTGAGCTGTGTTTCTTATATTATCTTCTCTACAGGTACATCAATAAAGTACTACATAATAGAAATCATGTTCTCTTGTTAAGGAATTTATTGCTTTCTCTTAGCATGATGTGTGTATGTAAGCAAATCTAAAAGGTATTGTTAGGGTTCTTGCCTTTTTTGTTGCACGTGTGTGATGCAGAGTGCAGTGCTTACAGTTTGTGCGTTTCTTTCAATTATAATTGTAGATACTTTATAGTATTGGCATGCGTATACTTAATTTTATTTACATACGTTTATTGCCCATGTAAATTTTACATGCGATATTACACCGTGAAATTACCTGTGTGAGCTGTTCCGCTTCTTCTGTACAGGCGCATTCATAAAGTACTGCTTAGAATTCATGTTTTGTCAACGAAGAAGGGTTTGTTTCTCTTTATTTGATGAGTGTCTCGCGTGTGTGTATACGTGTGTGTGTGTGTGTGTGTGTGGTGTGTGTGTGTGTGTGTGTCAGCAAATCTAATAGGTGTTAAGGTTGTTGCATTTTTTTGTTGCACGGGTGTGATGCAGTGTGAGGTGCTTATATTTGTGCGTTTCTTCAGAATATAATTACAGACACTTTATTGTATTGCCATACGTGTACTTACCTACGTGCATTACACCTATAAATTTTACTTGCTAAATTACGCCGTGAAATTACCTTTACGAGCTGTTCTTTTTATGGTATTTTCTTTACTGGCACATTAATAAAATATCACTTAGAATACATGTTATTTTGTCAACGAAAGAATTTTTACTTTCTCTTGTGTATGTTGTGTGTGTGTGTTTGTGTGTGTGCTTGTGTGTGTGTGTGTGTTTGTGTGTGTGCTTGTGTGTGTGTGTTTGTGTGTGTGTGTTTGTGTGTGTGTTTGTGTGTTGTGTGCTTGTGTGTGTGTGTGCTTGTGTGTATGTGTTTGTGTGTGTGTGTGAGCGTGATTACTTAATACGTATTGTTATGGATCTTGCCTGTTTTCTTGTCCGTGTGCGAAGCAGATGAGCTAACGCGCTGCCTCGTGTGTTTGCAGGGACGTCGACGGACTTGATGCCGACGCTGCTGGGCATGTACGACTCGCTGATCGGGCGGCCGGGCGCGGCGGCAGCGGCGGCGGCGGCGGCCGCGGCGGCGGCGGCGGCCGGGGGCGGGGGCGGGCGCGGGCGCCGCGGGGGCGGCGGCGGCGCCGGGCAGCCCGCGGACGCGCGGGCGGGGCGCCGCCGCCGCCGCCCCCGCCGCAGCGCGCGCCGCCCCCGCCGCCGCACGGCTCCTCCTCGGCCGCCGCCGCCCACGCCCGCCCAACCACCGCCTCTACCGCCGCTGCAGCCCTCCTCCCCGCGCCCGCTCTCCATCAGCTCCATCGCCTCCTCGTCCTCCTCCACCTCGTCCTCCGGTAAGTAGCGCTGCCTTTTGCCATTCTTTCTCTTATTTTGTCCCATTTCATTTTCTTTTGGCTTGCTCAGTCTATCAATTGATCATTAATTCAATACCTCGTTCACTTATTCGTTCACACTTTTTCATCCATTTCGTACTTATTCATCCATTCAAACTTATTTATTCTATCACATTTATTAATTCAATCACACTTATTCATTCAATCACACTTATTCATTCAATCACACTTATTCATTCATTCACACTTATTCATTAATTTAATCATTATTTCGCTCATGCATCTTTTCGCATATTCCATTTCGTTTTAATTTAATGTTCTCTTTGTTTCGTATGTTTGTTTCATTTCATTTAATATTATTTCAATAATTTCGTTTCATTATTTTCAAATCTCATTTCGTTCTTACAATCGCTTTTTCTTTCATTCATTCACTGAATAATTTATTATCCAAAAATAAGTAAAGAAATGCGAACCCTACTAATTCCGAGAGAAAAGTATGGAACTGTGACAGTTTTGCAAGAAACCTGATAAATTACTGTGGCAGATATTTTGAGGTAAATAAAAGAGGAAAATTGTATATAGTGAATACTATGTTGGCAAACTATAGATCCAGTGCCCTAGGAAGGGCAAACAAATTTTTAAGATATCTGTTAAATCAGGTAGTTGCCGTTTCTCATTTTGGCAAACCATAAGATCCAGACCCTTTGCCTGGGAGGTGATTTTTTTTAAACTGTTAAAATGAGGGAGTCACAGAATGTCACGTCGGCAAAGCAAAGCTCCAGTGCCTTGGAGGTGCAGGGTCGTGTGTGCTGCGTGCTGTTTTAGCACCACCAATTTTTAAACTGTTAAAATGGGGGAGTCACAGTATCTCATATCGGCAAAACGTAGATGTAGTGCCTTGGAGGTGCAGGGTCGTGTGTGCTGCGTGCTGTTTTAGCACCACTAATTTTAAAGTGAGGGAGTCACAGAATCTCATGTCGACAAAACGCAGATCCAGTGTTCGGAAGTGCAAGGAAGGTGTGGTTGCCCTCAGGCGCCAGCAGCTGCAGCGGCGCGGGCGCGCTGGGCGGCGGCGGGGGCGTTGGCGCGGGCGGGGCGTGCGGCGGGGCGGGCGGCGCGGGCGCGCGCGGCCGCCTGGGCGCCGGGGCGGGCGGCGCCGAGTCGGCGGCGTCGTGCGCCTACCTGGCGTCCATCGAGAGCCTGGACGACGCCAGCGACGACGAGACGACGCCGCGGCCTCCAGGGACGCACCGCGCCGCGGCGCCGGATCGCACGGTGAGTGGCACTCGCAGTGAGTACTCGCGCGCTCGAGCGCAGTGGAAATCGCAAAGATATGCAAACCGCACAGTGAGTAATCGTGCGCTCGAGCACAGTGTAAATCCCAAAGATATGCAAACCGCACAGTGAGTACTCGGGCATAGTATAAATCTCAAAGATATGCAAACCGCTCAGTGAGTACTCGTGCACTCGAGCCACAGTATAAATCCCAAAGATATGCGTTATCACACGGTGAGTACTCGCGTACTGAGCACAGTATAAATCCCAAAGATATCCCACGGTGAGTACTCACGTACGCGGCACAGTATAAATCTCAAAAATATCCCACGGCAATTGAGGCCCCAAACAAATTACCTATCGTCGCAGATTTTTTTAAATAAATTATACACAACCTCGCTGAAATTAAAACATGTTGGGAGATCCAAGACGCTGAAGCCACCCCCTTAATTTCTGAAGCATGCTGAGATGCCTTCGAAGGGAAAGTAAAGCCAGTTTCCCGTCATAGAATTTTATTCAAAGAAAACCCAATTTATTATTAATTTGTATTAAATTATGATGCCCATGAATTTAATGTTGGGGATCCTAAACCAGGGTATCAAAAATCGATGTTTGAAAACATTTATGTTTTCGTCTATGTATAGTAAGTCCTCATTAGCACGAACTCGCTTAACACGAATTTCGCTTGTAACACGAACAAAACGTCGCTCCCGGCAAGGGATTTCGGTAATACGGGCGTTTATAATACTCGGAAAACAAGAATGTTTATAATACGAACTCCGATAATT
>JAHLJT010002630.1:21939997-21959214 GCA_031308135.1 Acheta domesticus
TTTAACATTTATTCTGAGACCGCTGTACATGCAACGGAGAACCTCCACCCATTCTTCAGCTGTTCAGTTTCACTTACATCTAGGCGATAGCCACTCACTGTTAGTTAAAACTCCTTATCAGTAGCCGTTACTTCATGGAACATACAATACTTATTACATGGAACGTCCATGGTACAAATACTATACCTAAAGCATATTATCACGCTGCTTACACAAAATTTCCAACAGAACCAGAAAATGCATGGTACGTGTTTTTACGTGATCAATTTAATATACTGTACATGCAAAATCTTTCACTACTAAAAATCTTGAGGAGATGCTGTTAATTTGAAAAATAATACGTTATTTACAAATTTTGTGGAAGGCGATTGATATCTTTTAATTCTGTCATAGAATTGGTGGAAGGAAAAAAATTGATCACACATTTCGAAATTAGGGATAGGTTAGCAGATCGCCTTTTGTCTGTACACGTTTTGTGCAACAAGATTCTTGTGTGTTAGTTCTAACTCTTAAGTACCAAATTTGCGACTATTTGTTTCTTATCAATACTGTAAAGAAGCCTTTAGCTTAAAATTTCAAACAGTGTTTTTCTTTTAAAAAAATGCTTTTTGTTTCGTAACTGTTATGGGAAATAAACAAATTCTTGCTAATAGTAATTAACTTTCCCTTACCACTATGTACACAGTTACTAGTTAGATGTTATTCCTCTATTAACGACAGAATTGCAAACTCTCGATATAAGCAGCATTTCTGATCATAAATGAAAATATAGTCCTGAAGAAATTAATCCGGATTAAGTGTAATGGACAATAAGGTATTAAGCATGACTTATTTCATGAACAACATAAGTAATTGAACAGACACTTTTTCATTTGCAATGAAAAACATCTTAATATGACTATATGTCACAATCAGCCTCAATTTGATTTAGAAGTTTGTTCCAAGCATTCTCCTTAATTGCATGTTATGTGCCTCAAAACGATGCATGTGACTGCACTAAGAAGTCAAAATAGCAAGAAAAAAACTTATGTTGTTTCTGGAATAAACTTATCATTTAATACATGATTAATTTCTCGTAGATAGACCAGCGTTCAGTGGGCGATGAAGATAATCCTCTGCGAAGGAAGGGTAATAAGAAACACAATTCTCTGGTGACATCGGATAGTTCATTCATTCTAACGGATACTAGTGAAAGAAGACAACCAACGTTTTAAGTATTATGTGAGAAGCCTTTCCGAGAAAGTAAGGCGTGAAAGCTAGAAGCGAGTCTTCGAATGGAGTTATTGAGTGCTCTGATAATGAAGACAGTCTCCCCAATTCCAAGAAAGGATTTCGTTTTTCTTAAAGAGATACTCCAGATGGGACATTCATGTGGGTACGGTATGATATATGACTAGAAATCCATGTTTTATGACCTGTTCATGAAATATTAACATTAATTTTCATTCTGTGCTTGATTCGAAATTCATAGAAAAAGTTATTCGGTCATGGTCATGGCTATTTATAAATTATGAAATCACTGTTTCGTAGAATGTGAAATATTGTCAGAATGAAATATTCGCAGATACTTCCTGTACATGAGTGAATCTACGTCAGAGTAGTAATGGCCACTTAAATTTCTTTGCGGTTTTTGCGGAAAAAATGCTTGCAGTGCAGAGCTGAAGGCTTCCACATCTAAAGCCGGTCTTCAACCTTGAGCCTACAGCCGTGTGAGCGGCGGCGGCGTACAGAGAACTCATGAGAGTTTACAAGGACCCTAGTGTCTCAGGACGCCGCCTCCACCGTCATCACCGCCTCCATCATCACCTCACCACCACTACCCCCTCCACCACCACTGATGCTGCTTCCCCGTCACCATCCCCTTTGCAATCGTCATTTCACTTACCATCGCCCTGCTTTATCCTTCGCACAAATAAATATCAAAGTTTTGCCATACTGTTGATGTCCAAGAAAGGTGTCATTTCGAAAAATTATTTTGTCATTAACTGAATAAATATGTTACAAAATAAAATTAGTTTCACTTAATGCTTACATACGTTTTGTTAAACATGGTTGGCATCTTCAGAGCTGAAATATTAAAATAAGTTAGTTCACAACAAAGCATAAGACGAAATGAAAGAAGTGTTGTGAAAATAAAAATATTTTAAAGCTGATTATCTTTAATTTGCTAGGCAAAGAAAATCTTAAAACAAAGTTATAAGCACTGGATCAATCGTATGGTGCAAAGCGAAAGACATCCCCTTATAAACGTAATAAAACCGTTCTCCTACAAAAGGGCACTTTTTGAGATATGTTATATCTTTCGGACTCTGACGAAGTGTATTACTAACTAAAATGATATAATACAAGGCCGTCCTTCCTCTTCAGGAAGGGATGTTCATGTAATAGCTATAGAGTTATCACATTTTTTATCTCCATGTATACATCGAGGAATTATAAACACGATTTAATAATATCATTCACGATTTCAAAGTGTTGTAAAGGGGCATGCAAGACAAATCATATCTGGTACGATCAACAAGGTAGCCTGAAGCTCTACTTAAAATGAAGACAATTTCAATTTGTTTTCACCACTTTGTGTTGGTGACGTGGGTTTCAACTTGTATGTTTTCACTTTAGAATTAAGCATCTCTTTCCCATGACATCCTTTTAGGCACCGTGCCATTGACTTGATTAAGATTGTTATGTTAATGTTCCTTCACCTCTCATACATATGCACCACATAGGCATCACGCCGAGTATGATGTTCAAATGTGTGAGTTAGAATGCTGGCAAATGTCAGTACAAGTTAGCGAGTAAATGCCTGTGCGAGCATATAAGAAATTACTCGCTTAAGAATGAGAAAGTGTGCGCGCATGTGTGCAAACAAGTGTTCGTGCTAATGTGCGAGCAAGTGTTCGTGCAAGTGTACGGAAACATGCCCGTGCGAGAGTGCAAGCAAATTTTCGTGCATGTCTACGGGCAAATGTCGGTGTAAGTGTGCGAGCATGTGGCCGCATATGTGTTAATTCAAGTGTGCGGGCGAGTTTCCCTGCAAGTTTGCAGACAAGTTTTCATGCAAGTGTGCGGGCAAGTTTTCGTGCAAGTGTGCGGGCAAGTTTTCGTGCAAGTGTTCGGCAAGTTTTTATGCAAGTATACGAGCAAATGTTTGTGCGAGCGATGGCGAACGCCGTGCGTGTGCGCAGGGTCCGGGGACAGCGGGCGCTGCTCGCCGGGCCGCGCCGGCGCCGCCTTGCCCTACGCGCAGCGCGTCGTCGCCGAGGTGCTGGACTCGGAGCGCGTCTACGTGCGGGACCTGCGCCAGGTGGTCGAGGTGAGTACACACGCCCTTTGATTCTCCCTCTCATGCAGTTCGTCGATGGTTTTTCTTTCGCCAGAATTCCCCTTCCTGCAGTTCTTCGCTTGGTTTTTTCTTCGCCAGAATTCTAAATTCTCGTGTCTGCTGTTTTGGAAAATCGATTGCCATTTACGGTATGCGGTTTTGTTGTGATTGTGTTCTGGTTTTTCCAAACTCGCTTTTTATTGAAATTTAATTTAATAAAGAATATGGCTAAAGTGATGCTCTCGCTGCCTTTCTGGTAGACACTAACCCAAGTACTAAGGATAGCAAAAATTGACCAGAGAATGTTCTGTAGGTCATGACTATTTAAAGAAGATTATAATGGCCTTTCAGAATATCTTATTATCTTTAAGCACATTCCCCCACAGTATTCACTGTTTGGCTGTTGTGTTTGTCTTAGTAGGGGTTGACAAGGACGTCGAAGACAAATATTTTTAAATCACCTTTAACTTAAATCTCTACAGTGTCCTACACTCGCATATAGTAGATTCAGTTTCTAATGAATAAGAATAATATTTAGGAAAATGTGGATTCCATTTAGTACTTGCGTAATGTAGCTGGATATTCAGGAGTATTCCGTATAGAATAAACTAAGTTTCAGCTCTTAATAAAGAAATTTCTTATCGAAAATAGAGTGGGGGGAAAATACGATGTTCAAGTTTAGACAGTCCCGCCGAATGTTTATTTTTGGTGTTCTCTATCGTTTTCCCCATTTTTTTTACTGTTGTACGATAATATCGAATACTTGTATAACTTCTCAAGGTGACGCGCTGTCTTCAACCGTTGCAGTTGGGACAACGATAACGTCAGCTATGATTGTATTGTAGAAGTTCTGTCAACTGGGCTCCACGTACAGCATTCCCGCCCAGAAGACGTACCACCTTGATACCCTGAAATGTCTACTCACAAAAGCAGGATCTCGATCTTAAACGTGTAGATTTTACAAATGCAGGATCTACTTGACTCTTTTTAAAAAGCTATTTTCTTAGAACGTATTTTTAATGTTAGCATTGCCACCTTTCGGGGACCTTCACTAGTTGTCGTGTGATCTGGTTGCTATCAAGAAAAATACAATTTTTAATAGAAGACCCTCGGTGCGGAGAGAGTTTCCTTGCGCACGATTTCCTTCAGAATTCGATGTTACTTGACCTCGTGACGTCCAAGTACTTGAAGGCTCCAAAGCCCCTCTTACACTCTTCCTTTGGTCGAACGAACTGCGTTTCAGAGCTCGCGCGCGTGCGCAGAGTCGGTTCTAGCATTCCAAAGGCCGCACTGCAAAGCACTGTGCTCGCAAAAACTCAGTGAGCGAAGGGGAACGTGTAAATCTGGTCTTACATTTTATTTCCCTCCTTTTCTCCAGAATCTTACGCCGCGAAAAATAGTACAATAATCTTCGATAAGTCTCTCTCTCAGTCTAAATCAGTGAAAAACTACTGATTGACAGTGACTATTCACTGATGGTGTCAATTATAACCCTGCCACTGACAATCAGTGAATTGAACTGAACAAATCAGTGAAAATCGGGTCCACTTTTTGAATCAGTGAAATCTGTGAAAACAGCAGCACGTGAACAACTGGACGATCAGTGAGGGATGTGGCGCGGCACTGACGACCAGTGAAATGCTGGCGGTCATTACGAAAAGGTTCGCATTTTCGCTGATTGTCAGCGAAACTACTCATTTTCGACTGAAGATATCAGGGACTTCGGCTCTAACTGATTGAATCAGTGAAAATTTCACTGATTCAGATTCGGAGAGCTCGAATTCCTTGGGATTGGGTGGCTCATACCACCAACTGTGCCACACGTGTTTATGAAGGTTGACCTTTTTTCGAGTGGGCGGCTTTTGGCCCGTTCTGGAGCAGCGGCTTGGTGGGAGGGGGGGGGGGGGGGTCTGGAGGCCCGGTACGGCGCCGCGTCCACTGCCCGCCGCCGCCGCCGCCGGTCGGCGACCTCGCGCCGCGCCGACACGTGGCCACGCCGCGATCCCTATCAGCGCGCGCTGCCCTCCCGCCCCCGCCCCCGCCCCCGCCCTCCGCTTTCTTTTCGCCCCACCCTTCCTCTCTCGGTCGCTATCCCTCCGTCTCTCTCGCCTCTCTCTCTCTCTCTGCCTTCCGTTCTTATTCGCTCTGCTCTCCCTCTCATTCACCTTTCCTCTCCCGCGCCTCCCTTCTTCTCTGCCTCTCTCTCCCTACCTTTCTCTCTCCTACCTCCCTATTCCCGCTCCCCTCTCTTCCTCTCTCAGTCCCTCTCATCTCCCTCTCCATTCCTCTCTGTTTCTCTTCCCTCTCCGTCTCTCTCTTTCTTCGTCTCCCTGTTTCTTTCTCCTCATTTTCTCTTCCCTCCCTTCCCTTCCTCTCACATTCTCTCTCCCTCTCGTTTTTATTCGCTGTTTTCCCTCTCCCAATCGCTTTCCTCTCTCTGCCTTCTCCCTTTCTCTATTTACTCGTTGCCTTTCCCTCTTCTTCTCGTTCCCCTAAATATACTCCTCTCTTCCCCTTTCCCTCTCGTTCCCTGAATCTGTCCCTCTTTCCCGGAATCTGTCGCTCTCTTCCTTTCTCTTCGCTCAAACCATCTCTCTACCCCTTTTGCTCTACCCCTTCCTCTCTATCCTTGCCTCTGTTCCCCTTTCTCTCTCCTTTTCTTCCCTGCATCCCTCTTTCTTCTCTTCCTTCCCAATCTGTCTCTCAGTTCCTCTCTCCTTTCCAACTCGCTCTCTTTTGCTGGCTCTCCTCCTTAGTTTCCTCCTCCTTTCCCTCCCCAATCACCTTCACTCACATCCCCATTTACCTTCCTCCTTCTCCCTCCCTCTGCCATGCCATCGACGAGTGACCGCACCGATATCAGAGTTTTGGGGACTTCGAATTGCCACCACGTACGACGGCGATTCTTGCACACGGGCTGTGATTCTGGAGCATCTAGCACCTGCCGCTTCCACTGCCCATCCTGTCCTCCGGCTACCATTTTTTGCAGCCACTGGTAGGATTACTCTTGTCGCACACCCTGACCGTTTGACATGTCCTGTGTGTGGCACATCCTCCGTCATGGCTTCGTCTGTCCTCCGCTCCTGTCACATTCGTGGCGTGAGACACATTTAGTCCCAATCGTACCTGTGGTGTACGCATTTCCCACTTTACCCTTTACTTGTTCGACTGTCATTGCCGCCTCCGTGCAGCATAGCAACTCTCTTCTATAAGAGTTGTGGGCTGTACAATTGGGATTAAAATATCTAGCTTATTCCTCTGTCTTAGCCGAAGTATTTGAAAGTTACACGTTCTGTTCACAGAACGGACTGAGTCTTGTTCTCAGAGTGGCTATGCGTTTTGTGGTTATCCGCCGGGTCATGCCTCGAAAAATAGCGGTAAACAACGGTTTGAACAATGATTGAAATGCGTTCATTTATTCGTATCACGTCGACAGAAGGTAGAATCCGACGAAACCACGAAAACTCATCAGAGACCCGAAGTCTGCAATTTCTTGGGCGACCGAAGCTTCTAGTAATCTACCTAACAAACCCTGTTCCACACTGCTCCGTGACGAAGCGTGAACATACGATAACACACCTGATGTGGCCGAACTCATTTTTTTCTACCTTTGTGTGATTGACCTACATTCATCCGTTATTTCTTATTCTTTTCCTATATTCTGCTGTTTTCATTCGGCCATCACCATCGCTGTATCGTGGATTTTAGTATATTTTTTCTCTTTCTGTACTTCCCCTCTTTCATTTTCTTTTCATCTCATTCCCTTAATTACTTCCATTTCATGAGTGATGACTCGCTTCATTTATCATTTTCGTTTGTGATGTTTTCAAGTACAAGTTATTTTTGGAATAATATTTATTACAATTAGTGTTATAATTTTTCCCCTTTTTTATATTTCTTTCCTTTCTGTAAGTCTTTTATCCGTTAATGCTGAAAGTTTGTAGTCTATAATCAGTCTTTTTTTTCATTTGTTCTCGTCTCCCCGCGCCAACACGCCTCTTGTCATGATTTCCGCGTGCGTTCCCATGTCCGTCACGTGCGCTATCTCGCCCGGCGCGAGTGCCGCCCCGCCCCAGTCGCCCGCGGCGCGTGCAGGTGGCGGAGGCGGAGGCGCGAGGTGTCGGTCGCCCGGCGTCGCTTCTCCGCCCCGCCCCGCCGCGGCCCGCTCCGCTCCGCGCACCCGACGGCGCCCGCGGCCACATGACCTCCGCCCCGCGGCAGATGAGTTCCGCCGAGAACGCGCGCCGCCCAACTGCCGCCTCCGCGGCCCGCGCTGCCCCTCCGCCGCAGCCGTCACGGATACCGAAGCTGCCGTCTCCGCCACCGGTATCGCTACCTCGGCCACTGCCATCTGCAATGACATCAGTTGACACCCTGAGCCACCTTTACCGGTCACCCCTGCTACTCTCATCATAAGAGACCGGAAAAAATATGTAGTATGAAACGTCAAAATATGTAGGCCTACATAAATATGTAATGAAAACAGGAATATGTAATAAATATGTGAAATCGGATATAATATTTAATATAAAAATACTCTAATTATAAAACTCATTTACATAATACGAACTTACATTTACAAAAAATTCCTATACAAAATTTAAAAACAATGCAAACGTTTTAAAAATCAGGAACGCACAAGTTGATGTACATATGCACTATACAACTTTCCTATCAGTAGTAAAACCTTCACAAATTTTATCCAGGAATGTAGTTTAGCAGACTAGACACAATAGAAGCCATCATACAAACTGGCGAAGTCTATGAACACCAACAGTCGTTGCAGTACGGAAAATTCTCTTCGAAGTGTTACAGGACGGCGATCGCCAACGTTTCTTGGAAATTGAGGTTAAAGGTCGCCAAACGCGGCGTCAATGATACTTTTCACACCTAAAGGTGAGAATGATCTGTCGCTGACGCGCACTTCCCGCCACTGAGATAATTGAAGCAGGCGCGTCGGACTGTGTCCAACCGCTTCTTCACGAAGCGTACCTCGGGTAGAGTACAGTACGCAGTACCTTGCAGTAATAATGCAGGAATGCTAAATATTTTAAAAATAATTCTTTTCTTAAAAATATGGACGAAAATTGATAAATGAAAAAGAAATATTGAAATAATAGCGAAATATGTAAAATATATAATGTAGTGCCAAATATGTAAAAATATGTAACGAAAAAACTGGATATTGTGTTATGTCGGTGACGATTCGCCAAGATTAAAATTTTGAGAACGGTAAGTAGAAAGACAAAAAAATGTAATTACATAAAAATCCGGTCTCTACTCATCATGATCGCCCTTCCCTTCACAACCGTGCTGCCTTCTAATCTCCTAACACCAGTCACAAACACGCCTCCGTCACCTCCTCGACCTCCGGCACTACCTGTATCTTCTCTCCAGCACCTCACTCTGCCTCTTCCACAGCCTTCACCTCTACCACCTCCGCCTTCCCTCAACTGTCAACTCCGACGCCTCTACCACATCTCCGGCCGCCGCGCCGCGCTGTCCCGAATTGCCTTGCGTTCCGTAACCACGCACGCGTCACCGCTGCAATGGAATTGAGGAACGGTCGGTTTCTCGTTTCCAGTCAGGCGTGTCGGACTCTGGAGGCGGTGTAGTATATTATTCGTAGACACTGAATTTTCATTTACTTCCAGATTGATCCTTCCACGGACGAATGATCTGTGGTTAGATTGTTGGCGAAGTTTTAATGAGCTTTGTTTCGCGGACATCTTTCTAACTCTTATTGTAACGCGGTTTTTAAAAATGAACGCAACACATTTTAATATATTATTACAACGTACTGTTTAACATACATCAATACAACATCACATCTTCGTTTCGCCTAAAATATTGATATATTTCTATTGTGGAACTAAATTCTTTGATATAAATTATTGATTTCACGATTTGTTCTTTCCACTGTTTGTGAATTATTTAATCAAACCTAATGAAATTTAAAATCTAATAACTCGTTCTCATCGTTTCTGATTCCAACAAACAACATCCTACCAACTGTAATCTTCAGAATCAAAGAAGTCGTCTTTTTTCATTTGATTTTTCTTTTCATGTGCGATTTCGTCTCTAACTCCGACATCAGAGATTGTTTTATTTTTGAATTACTGAGAAATACGTTACTTTAATGTAAAATGAAACAAATGTGACTCACTTCAAAATATTCTCTAAATTTATACTCTGTCCTTATGTCGTTATTCCAAGTTCTCCTAGGGACAACACATTCTTGCGATTGCACGATCGTCCGCGAGATTTAACCTTCGAGAAAATGCAAGGAACTTGTTTACGTGTAGTGTACACCGTTGCACCGGGAGTTGGCGTATGTTTTGAAAGTCGCGGCGAAAGTTGCTGATTCGCAACTCTGCGACAAGGCGCTACAGTAGAACAAAGTTGCAGTTTGCTCCTTGCCTCACGTGACCGTGTGAGTTTGCTTACCCGAAAGACGCAGGAGGAAAGTCTTTAGTTACGAAAGCAACACACTAAATAAACAGCGTGTGAGTATGCAGGGGAAGTGCGCCGTGTTTACCCCTTGTTGTTTACAAGAAGGACAATCGACTCCTTGACTCCGTGGCCAATTAGTCTTAACAGGTTGTTGGAGTACGTTTTGTTTTAAATGCTTTCAAAATTGTCTGTTGACGTCAGTAGTGGTCCCTCTACACGCGTTTAACAATCGCATACCAATGGAAGACCTCATAGGACCTCATCTCGGATTTTTCCTTTCAGCTACGTTTAGGTTAAGAGTTACTGTTCCATCGTTTAGGCCTTTTATTATCAGAAATATTCTGAACCTTAGTGATAGTTTCTACTTTCAAAGTTTTTCAGATGTTTAGAAAAAATTCGAAACTGTCGCCGTACGTAATTGGTGGGAACTCTGACGTACTGTTCTAGTCAGGTACGACAAAAAAATGTTTCAATCTAATTTTAGTGTGTGACGATGTAGATAACTGTGGTCCAATCGCAGCAATATGGTAAATGTTCAAGTAGTTCTAATATATAAAAACGGCGTGCCATCTGTTTACCCGCGGAAAAAGTCGCAAGTACAGAAAATGTTCAATGCCATTGCCATACCTCAAATACTGAATATATTTTAACACAAACTTGCAGAAAATGATTGTAATGTGTTCTTGACGGCATGTACGATTGGTTCTTAAATATACAAACCTTTTCTTCAATTATGTTACTATGTACCCCCCCCCCCTTCATGCTCTCTGGGTTCCAGAGTGGCACTGATACGTAAGACACCTTTTTCCCGCCACCATCTTCTCTTGTTGAGATGGTATCTCGAGTATACGAGCCGTGTGGGTTGTTTGCAGCGTGGGACCCCAATTAGAGAGGCACAGATACTCGTAATAGATCATAAAATAAAAGTCTTCGCTATCTAGCGGTTTCATAGGCTTCTACGACCGAAGATGTTGGAGAATGCTAGCTGTACATTGTGGCCTTTGACCACTGAATCTAATTTGACTGGTTCCAAATCCTGGCTACGATTTGATCATTCTCCTCTGGAATCCTAAGGCATTATTTTGTTTATAATTTATTCTATGTAATGCTCGTATGTTGTGTTCATATGCTTGTATCATTGTATCACGTGCTCGTACCATTGTAATACAGTACAGCCCATTATTTATACTTCCAAGTGAAAGAAGAATTGGTTTGATGTACTCGGGTGTAAATATTGTTAGCTGTTATTTCGCGTTTCGAGGGCAACAATGTAATGTGATACCACGTTTTTACACCAAAGAAGAAGTACTCTCCATTACGTACAAGTGAATACTACAAAGCCGTTTCTCTCCCTTCGTTGAAATCACTTGAAGTATAGTTACTTCTTAATAAAGGCTAATAATATCTATTTCATCCAAAATGTCAGCGAATGCCTCTGTTTATTCTGTGCAACTATTTTTCGTTCATATTATTTAGTTATTTCGATTATAGTTTTCTTATTTGGAATGATTTTCCATTTTGTAAGTTAATCGTCAGCGCCAAACGTATGTTTCTGTGATTTTCTCGTATAGATTGGTAGCATTAATTTACGTAAAACAATTCGTTTATTCGCAACCTACTCATTCTTCCCCGTGAGCGACTGAACTTTTCATTAGTTATTAATTTTAGTTTGTTTTCAGTTTATCTTCATTATAAATTAACAAGCACGGTCACTGAAAAATTAAATTTTGTTTCTCCCGAAGTTTATTTTAGAGATGACTAAACTAGCTTTAAAACATCGCATGGATGTTTAAAGATATGGATGATTTTTGATCGACGTTTTAATTTTGAACATCGATAATTTGTAAAATTAACGTTTTGTTGTTGATGTTTTGTTATCAATCACTAACAGGCGCCTCCAATAGAATTCTCTACCGGCCACCACTGGATAATTCGGTATAACACATCGTATTTGCTCGTTAAGCAGGATTATCCGAATGTTTTCGCATCCTGGGTAATCTCAGTTTCAATTAACTGAAACAAACGGGGTCTACTGTCTATTCAAAATAGATTTTCTGCGAGTACTAATACCAAGCATCAGGAACAGATGCGCCGAATTCATTACTTCCTGACTGAGTGGAGCCACGATGTCAAGTGTTCTGTACAGAGGCGTATCCAGGCGCCCATGGTAAAGCATAGAAACTGCGCCCGTCAGATACTTCAAATTACGGTTGTTGTTATTTGTTTTAGCGGGTGTACTCTAAATAGCGCCCCATTGTGAGGGGCGCCCATGGCACGTGCCATGTCTGCCATACCGTAGATACGCCTCTGGTTCTCTAGTGGAGGCTCCCAGCTAGTTAGTGCTTTATTTTACGTGGCGAGACTCGGGCCATCAGGCCCGCTCTTCCGTCTGACCACGCAAATTTCTCTACACTCCTTTCACCAACTACCGGAGAAAGAAGGTAGTATCTCGGGCGACGAAACAGGCGATTTGAATTTAGCTCAGAGGCGTCATTTAGGCTTGAGGATCTTTTACATGCAAGTAAATCTACTAACATGGGACAGCCGGCTTTACTTCCCCTCCGAAGGAAGGCGTACGAAAAATTTTTTCGCCCTTAAAAAATCCACGACTTCGATCGGGTTTGAACCCGCGAACTTGGGTATGACAGTCCGGTACGCTAACCGTTACACCATCGAATCCGACGGCGTGACCCCTGTATTCCCCACCCGCCGCCGTTACATCCCCATCAAGATCTCCCCAACGACTTTCCCGCGCGTCGGAATGCGGCTGCCGGCCGGGCATTCGGGGCTAAACGCCGTCGGTGCCCGGGTTATTAAAATTCATGACGCCCGCGTGACGCTAATGCCCGTCCGCCGGAGCGGCCCCGCGCGGGGCAGCGGGCGTCGGAAGCCCGTGGACCCGTAACGGTTCCGATGGTCGATGTCGCAATCACGGACGCTGCACGCGCCGGCCGAGGTGGCTCAGGGCATCTGTTGATGTCACTGCGGGAGGCATGGTTTGGATTCGCACTAGATTTGTGAATGGGGCTTCTTAGACTTCTCTGATTGGTCAGTGAGGGCGGCGCCGGAAATTCAAGTGTCACCTGATAACTCGTCTCGAAAGAAAATTCCGACCTCTTGAGACGCTGCACTTGTGAGAACGTGCATATTTGTGTTGTTTGTCGAGGTTTTTTGACACATAAATGAGTTTGGAGCTGAATTTTACCGTTTGTAAACATAAATGTAGAATGGGCAAAAATAACGTATGAATTGTCTGATTATAACATGTAGTTATTTCAATGATTGTAATTTTACAGATATTTTTTCTCAAAATTAATATTTTGAGTGAGAGAATCTGCTATTTTGTTATCAAAGTGAGGCAAACTCTAAAGAAGCTTCATTCACAAGTCTGGTGCAAATTTAAATCATGCGGTCGGGAGTCCTCGAACTCCACTGCCGACGGCGGCAGGACTTTCGACACTGGCATTTCAGCTAGGTCGAATTCAGTCGCTGTCTGGAGAAGAATTCTAGCGGCCGGCTGCTCTGATCTGTCGTTTTCCGTGGTTTCTCCGATCAAAACCAGGCGAATGCCGGAGCAGTATCCTAACAAACGGGCCACGGACCGCGCGAGATCTTTCCTTCCTCTTTCTTGTCCTATCCTCACCCCCTACTTACACACACTTACACTAACATGCACTACACTACCACACGTGCCGGGAGACCGGTCGGGAGCTTACAGCATGTCCCGGCTGGGGCGGTGCCCCGCTGGTGGGAGATACCTGGTTGAGGGAAAACTCTGCTAGTCGACGGTAGGTGGGCGCCGGATCTCCCTATCCAGTGGGGAAAAGATCGTCGCCACTTCCCGAGGAAAAAACACGCACTACACTTACGGGAGGGTGGTAGGAGTTTTGACCTTAGCTACATAGCCGTAATAACACTGCTAAGTGGTTTAGAAAATGAAGAGATTGCTTTGCTACTCCTTGTGTTTATTCTTATTTTCAGCTCTTCCATGATCTGTTGTTTCATCTCATTCATTTTTTTTTTTTGTTCCTCTAAGTTTTGGCCAGGATTTTGTTCTCTCGTACATGCATGCATACAAATTGCATTTATTCATATTACTATGTTCAAGTAACAACGAAAAAAAACAACTAAAACCAGCCTGAATTTCACTGTTTCATTATGGTTGCCTCATTACGTCTATTTTTAGGCTTTTCTTTGGCCATTTCTTTCACATAACCTAATTTGTTACAGTGAAACAGCTGTTCAGAATGTATATCTAAGAAAATGCAAAAACGTCAGTTAGTAGCAGCTCGCGGAGAATAAATCCGGACAACTTTTTATGCTGCGTAGATTCCTTACACTTTAATTTCGTAATATTGTTGTCTCTATAAACTGATTGCGGGTTGTTTTGTAATAGAACGATTGGTGCCTTACGTGTTGATTCTGCTTTGTGAGTGCGCGTTTGTTTTAAATACTCGTACTACTGTAGTTCTTAGATGAGAGGGCTGTGTTAACACCCTTTTAGTTTCTATCTCTCTAACCTCTTCTAAACATAACTTATTATTGATTTGTTTAGTAAATTGTGAATCATCAGGTTGGTTTTACATAATACGTATGTTTTATGCCATTGAAATTAATAAATTGCACTGAAAACTCCTATCATGTCATTTCCTACTTTAATCTTTCGCTTTTGTCGTTCCGTATTTCCTGCTTATCTCCCGATTTAATTTAAAATCTTATTTTGAGACTGTGGTTTCTTGGAACTGTCATTTTTGTATAGACTTTGAATAATTTCTTTGGAATATTTCTATAATAAATTATCGTCATTCATTTTTTGTTAGTCTTTTTAAAACGCCTTTTGAGGCTGCAATTTCCAATCGCAAGGTACTTTTGAACTCTGCGAAAGATTCCCGGCAGTACCAAAAATAGCCGGGGCAAACAGCCGGCGAGTGTGTGGAAGCGACGGAGGGCGAGCCGGAAGGAAGTGTCACGAGCACGCGTGCGAGGCTATTTATAACGCACGCGCCCAAGGTCACGCACTCCAGACGTCGCGTCGCGGTGCACGCCTCGCGCACGGCTCGCGCGCGGGCAGGGCATCGGCCGCGCCGTCGAAAATGCAGGGCTTTGATGAGAAGGGGATGTCACTGAATGAAGTCGTCGACGGCATCACCCGATATTGTTGTGCTCCCCCGGCGCACTGGACAGTTGAAGGGGGTTACTAAGTACATGTTTTCTGGATATGTATGATGGTCAGTTGGTTTTACGAAGTATGTATTCGGTGGGAATAAACTCCTGTCGTCGACGGCATCAGGCTTTCGTGAGGAGAGGCTCCGCGCCAAGGTTACCAACTTTCCTCTAAATGAAATCGGGACTCAGGTCCAATCACATGAATAGGGGGATGGGGTCGGGGGTAAATTTTGAAAAATTGAGGGCAATTTTAGGCATTTTCTTTGCTTTAAGCGTGGAAAACAAAAAACTTAAAATTATTATAAAAATCAAATTTATAAACAAAAATTAACTTTTTAAATGAAAAGTCTAAAATGTCGGCACAATTGCTGTCCCGACTAGGTTACTGCCTGGACGCGGGACAAATTGACAAAAATCGGGACTGTCCCGACAAAATCGGGACGGTTGTCAACTCTGCTCTACACATTCGGCATTCGCCGGCAGCGAATTACCGCTCTCCCAATCCCGAACAGCTAACGTGCTCGGTGAATGCTCGCTTCATTTGATGTGTTCAAAACACCAACACGTTGGCCCCGTGGCCGAGATCACTAAGGCAGTAGTGCCGTAGTGATCTTGGACCGTGGGGTCGCGGGTTCGAGTCCCGCCTCGGGCATGGTTGTATGTGTTCGTCCTTGCATCCCTATCATCACCATATTGTTTCATTATCATACCATAACGTTAGATCCAATAGTGGTCGCTAATGACCTAATAGTTGATGCGACCTAAAATTAAAAAAACACATGAAGCAGGGGCCTCGTGGCTCAGAGCGAAGTCGCTCGCCTTTCGCCAAGGAGGGTCCTGGTTCGATTCCCGTCTCATGTAAAATTTGTTCCGACAAAACGAGTTTGGCTGCTTCAAAGGGCTAGTTCAACCTCTGTAAAGTGTCCTAAACCCAACCCCTATCATAGTTCTTTCCCAATTCTGGCCGCCGGGTAGCGACGTAGGAGCGTGCAAGGGAGAGGCGCGTACGCGGAGATGCTACCTGGCGGTCCTCTTGACAACTGACTGCGACGAGACTGGAGAGTAGACTAATATAATAATAATAATAATAATAATAATAATAATAATAATAATATAATAATAATAATAATAACGGAGGATTACTCCTTAAGTAAAGGAAGCGCCCAACGCCCTCCTAGGGATTTGGAGACCGTTGCGTCAATTACAAACGCAACAAATTAAAAAAAGGAAATGTTTCTTCGCTCGGCAAATAACAAGCAACTCATCCACACTACTCCGGATTCGGCGAGCGGTCGCTTACTACTCGTCGAATACACTTGTGAACATTCGACCCCTTGTTTTAAAGCTTAATGAGTTTAAAAACTTTTTCCCCGAACCTAGAAAACATTGTAGAAAAGCAACCAACCAATAAAAGGACACGAAAACTATATAACTATGTTACACATCCTTGCCTAATATGAATATACATATTTTTTCTATGCATAATATCTTTCTTTCTCTGTTTTGTTCTCAACCACTTGTACTATTCGGCATCTTCATAGACCTTTTCTATTTATTTTCTGCCTTGTTGTGGAATTATTTCTGAGTCAATTATCGGGTCTTTTTCTCCCGTGCTCTTTTAATTCTCTCCCGAATCAACGCCATCAGTTATTCATCGCGAAAAGAAATAATGGGCGTGTTCATTCTGTACATAGTTCTTTCTTTATGGGCAATTGTCATGAAATATAGGAAATCCATGCCTTGCATAAAAAGGCTGTAATGCTGATTCACTGCTCTTTTATTTATATCGAGTATTGTTATTCTATTCCACAAAGGCTCTTTGAATAATATACCCATAAAAATTGTCTGCGTAACTTACGGGCGATCATTCTTTGCATCCGTTCATGTAAATCTGTCTCATAACACTGCAGTGTACCATTCTGTACCGCATATTCAATTTTCAGAAAGGAATACTTAAGATGCACACCATCTTTCGTTGTCTTTATTTTGTGCAAGGTTAAGAAACAAATGTACGTATAGACATTCCATGTTTAGGAATAAAAACACAATTTAAGAAACTTTCAGAAAGGACAAATACAAATGTGTACTCATGCTTACGTTGCTTATTGTTCCCAGAGGACAAAAAATGTTTAGCAGTCCAATAGTTTCCTAACAACTTAGTATGCAGTAGTGTGCAGTAGTATCTAATGTATTGCAGTTCAGACTAACTTCTTTATCATAGATACAGAACATTAATGTGAAGTGATATATAGAGGTAAAGTGAATTGTGTACTTAAGTAGCGTTGTTAAATGACATGTGACTACGAACGAATGTGTTAACAATACGGCCTCTTAAAATTAGTAAAGGATTAATGTGCGTAGCATCTCGAACATTAAGAAAGTATGCAGTATTCATGGGAAAAGAAATAAAATTAATCTTGACAACTCGTGAAGGGAAAAAAATTCAAAAGCCCATTGTTGTTTGGCAGCCAAATAAACTTTAATTTTAAGTTACTTTTCGATATATTTTGGAAGAATAAGGCAGAGCAATCTTCCACAAACATATCCATTTTAATTACACTTCCTATTTTGTTGTGTTTTTTTAAATGAGAATTTTAATGAAAAACTCGCTGATTATTTCTTTAACTTTAATGATTGAATTTCATAGATTACCGTTATTGATCCTGTTATAGACAAAATAATATTTTTTACTACAATGATACAATTTTCTGCGCCCCAGTCCGCTGGAAATAATGTTATTGGATCAACCCTTGCATGCAAATCATCAACCACAATGCTACTGCTTCTTTATTCTAGTACTGAACTTTATTAGAAGAGGCTTGCGATTACTCGAGTCCCGGTTAGCTGAAGGAATCAGAAAAATAACAACAAAATGATCCACAAAAAAGGGGGGAAAGTGGCTGCAGAGTCAGCGAGTCGACAGGTATGCAAGGTGATGCTCTCCCGATTCCAGTGCCTATGATTGGGAGGTCCTAGGGTTTGAGTCCCGACGGTGACAGGATTTTCGTCACAAGGTTGTCAGCTAAAGTCGAATTCAGCCGCTAACTGGAGGAGAATTCTATTTGCCAGCTGCTCTGATCGATAGTTTTCCATGGTTTCTCCGATCAGTACCAGGCGAGTGCCAGAGCAGCACCCTAAAAAACGGGCCACGGACCGCACGCGATCTTTCCTTCCTCTTCTTTTCCACCATACTCACGCCTTACATACACACACGTATACTTGGATTTATTACTGCTGCCTCTGACGCAAATTAGCTGTTACGGTGTTATCCAATCGGATGGTGAAGATGGTGAAAATAGTGACGTGTAAAACTTCCAATTGGATGGCACCAGAACAGCTGATGACCTGTAAGAGGCAGCTGTGAATAAATCGCATTATACACTCACATGCACTGCACTACCACACTGGTCGGGAGCTTAGAGCCACGAGATAACTAGTTGAGGAAAATCCCTGCAAGGCCAACGCCATCCAGCGGGGGAAGATCGCCACCTCTCACGATAAAAACATGCACTGCCATTACGGGACTAACTACCCCAACAGTTGATGCGCCAGGAATCACTAACCAATCAATACCAATAGCAAAATTAAAGACAACAAGAACGTGCGCGTTGTGTGTGAGGAGGGCTGGGCTGCAGCGCGAATCTCTTGGCGCGTGCGCCGCGCAGCGGTGGGAGAGTGGGGGGAGGGGTGTCGGAGGGGAAGGCGCTCATTGATCGCGCCTCGCGCTCCATTCATGCGGCCCTCCGCCCCTGCAGCCCCTCGCTGGCCTTGGCCCTGGCGCCGGCCCTGCCCGGACCACGCCTACTACGGCGCGCCCCGCCCCGCCACGACCTGCTTTCGCCCTGCAACCTCATCCCATTCTGCTCCACCCCATGCCGCCCCGCCCCACCCCCCCTACCCTAACCGCCCCGACCCGCCCCCACCTGCTTGGCCCCTCCACCAACATCTCATTCTGCTCCACCCCACGCCGCCCCCGCCCCGCCCCACCACCACACCCGCCTCGCCCCGACCTGCTTCTCCCCGCCATCGCATCTCATTCTGCTCCACCCCACGCCGCCCCTCCCCGCCCCACCACCCCACCCACCCCGCCCCGCCCCCACCTCGTTCGCCCCTCCACTCCATCCCATTGTGCTCCACCCCACACCGCCCCGCCCTGCCCCACCACTCCCACCCCGCCCCCACCTGCTTCGCCCGCCACCCCATTCCATTCTGCTCACCCTCGCCGGTTCCTCCCTGTTACACCCCACAACTCACCCCTCGCCCTGCTCTGCTGCGC
>JAHLJT010002630.1:21959314-21974015 GCA_031308135.1 Acheta domesticus
TCACACGTCACGTACTCTCCTGAAAAGGCATTATGTAAATTCCTTAAATGGCTGTACGTACTCCGTAGAATTTAGGTAGCACATTCTTCCCAACTCCGCCAGCGCATTTGTCTCAATGAAGCCGAGATGATGTAATCTTATTCAACTTCCGCAAAGCTGATTCTATTAACTGCTGGGGAACAACGTTAACAGAATGATCACAAGAGCTTTGATGTCAAAGAACCAGCGCAGGAAGATTTATTTAGGCCTACATCTCTAACAGAAGGCTAACATTACACCAACTAAAGAACACTAAAAAATGTGTCACCAAATAATAAAAGAGTGTATTTAGTACGATCGTAAATTGAAATTAGGCTGAGATAATGGGAAATTGTCAATCAGAATTGCAGTTTAAAGACAAGTAATGTAATGAGAACCTATCGAGAAAATAAAAAAAAATGACTAGAAAGGTGGTAAATTCATTGTTATGAACCAAAAAAAAAAAATGATGTCGAATCAACAACTGCATGTACAAAACTGTGACTTCAAAAGTTCCACAATATATTGCTACTTCGCATAATGGCACAGGCCTAGACTAGATACAATTGTGAAGTTGTAGAGAAGGGCAAGTGGAATGTATTGCGTTAGTTTCTTGAATTTCTTATTCGTTTATTCTTCGACTCTACAACGTCCAAGCATGAACATCACAATCAATTAACATATCTCACGCGAAAATTTTAGAAATTAAGAATTCCCCTCAATAAGTCAACTAGAAGTGATATACGATTTTCCACACCACCATCATGCTTTTAGCGATATGTATTAATGAACAAATAGTTGCAAAATGTACCACGTGTTACACTGAAACACAAATACTATTACAGACGACTCAGTACCTGATGAATCACACGGAAGTTAATGACGCGAAACTGTTAGCACACTCTCGATGCGAACGTTGGCTCAACCTGCACAGACCACGACCGCAGGAAAGTGAGAAGTATAAAGTTTAAGAAGAAGCTTATTGACATAACGCTGCCACAGCCAAGCTTAGCGAAGCGATTTTAATTAGTTCACTTTCGCTGATCCTTGAAAAAACGACAGGTGACAAAAGGACTTCACGAATTGACAAAAATGTACGCGAGTGGAATGTGAGTTTCAATTTGCTGCAGGTTGGTACAAAAATAAAGGTACATAGATGGCTGAAGCTTCTATTAGCGTTTTCCTTGGAAATTTCCATTAACAATTCAATTGTGTGACTGGCACAAATGTGAAATTGGTTAGGCTTCAATTTGACTGTAAATTGTGACACATAAAAAACATCATTCTTGCAGAATTTTGTCATGAAGTAAGCAATTTGAACTATTTCCTTTATTTTAACTAATGTTTTAAGTATTCACAAAATTGTAATGTATTCAGAAGGAAAGTGTTCGATTCACGGTCAAAAATATTTGGCATACCTAGAATTACACTTCACTTCAAATTTGGATGTAAGCAGTAAAGCGAGAATATTGTTATTACGCCCTAACTTTTCATGCTCTAATGATAATTGAAATGGCTTCCCACATGGTTTCATTTATAATTATTATTGTTTGACATGTTTTCGTCCAGCAAATTATCGAAAACAATTACTCTGATAATATTTTCTCAAAGCACCCTTTCATGATGCACTGTTTTATTAATGATGTTCTCTAGAGATTCGGGTAAAAAAGGAATCTATTTCATTTTCCACCATTCTCGCATTCTTTCCCAGTCTCCACGATTTCGAAGTACTCTTACATGATCTGTTCTTTTAGTGCGATTTTTTAAAACCTATTGCTTATCTGTTTATATTTGTAACTGTTATTTTAAACATATACGTATGTCCATGTGTTGTATAAGTTTTGTTCGGAGGAAATGTCAAAAAAAAAATGTTTGTTTAGAAAAATGGCAAAAAAATCTGTTACTGAGTCTAATTCATCTCGAAGCTCTGAAGAAGTCAAAAAGTGCAAACGAAACGTTTGCAGAAAAAATTAAAATAAATTTATCTAACTGAAAGTTAAGTGTTTTAGACTTCTATGCATTTGGTCATTGCTTTTACCCCTTCTTTAATTATCTGATCATGAAGAAATGCGATCAATGAATCTGTAATGGAACGTCTGGGAATATTGCCCCTTGTCAAGTATCATATGTCGCAAAACCTGAATACAGAGTTTCCTCAGACAGCAGAATTGCTACAAATCGTTCTTGTAAGGGTCATAAAAACGCCTACTTTTTTCTTAACGCAATCATAAAAGTGAGATTGAACAGACGAAGGTCAGTATAACACTGAAGCCTGCAATTTACGTAAAATTACACGTTCCCTATTTGGGAACCAATACATCTGTGATTTATGTCCTTGGTCAAGAGAAATGCAATCCAGGTTGGGTCACGAACACACTGTCCACACCGACTCCTCACAATAACACGTGCAGTAATCCGACTTGTAACGGTGCAATGGACAATCATTTCCTCATCATTACAGCAGCAACAATACACAGACGTAAGATAAAAGGTCTGTGTTGAATGAATGAACTGTAGATTAGTTAGAAAGGAAATAAGACAACCAAATCACCCAACCTTCTAGAGATCAACAAATAAGACCGGTGTTTAATACAAACACCCGGAAAGAAGGTAGGGTAAATAATCTATCAGATCTTCACGATCAACTATTTTTGAAATTGGCACGTTGCCAAGAATTAAATTTGACCGAAGAACTCAACATCCTTTGAAACCGAATAAACCTGGATGAAAGATCGTTAAATACGAGATGAAGGGTGGAAAATCCGAAAAGCAATACCTGTCAACAACGATTTTAAACAGGTTATTTCATTCGTTTGTGTTTTTGACGAGTGACGTATAAGGATTCGTACCGTAAGAGCCAAACATTGTTGAAATTCTCCCTTGAAACTTTTGGCTTTTGCCTGTTGTTTTTTTCATCTTCTCACATCCTCGTTACTAATCAGGCGTTATGTTCCATGCATTAAAAGACACTTTTTGGTATGAATCTATTTTTATTTTCTCGCGAGTGTTTCTACACAGTTTGTTTTTCAGTGGTCTACGTGTTTTGTTTCTCGTTGGTCTTCTCAATAATACTGAGCATCCTCAATTTATACTGCGATTTTTGTAGGAAGAGCTCTCAAGATAACTCAAATCCCATCTTCGCGATGGAATATGTCACGGCATTTCGCGTCTTTTCTCGGTCTTGCCTGTAAAAGTTGCATGATCGCAAGCACTGCTTCATACGGTCGCGATCGTGCGAATTCTAGCGGAACGACTGTGAATGATACGAAATGCCGTGACATATTCCATCGCGAAGATGGGATTTGAGTTATCTTGAGAGCTCTTCCTACAAAAATCGCAGTATATATAGCCAAATGTTCGAAAACAGTAATTCGCATGGAATTAACGCGCGAGAAAGAAAGTAGGCCAACAAACAATTGGATCAATGGGGAACTGTGGGCACTTAGAGATTGATACATTCGGCAATATATGGATGAAATTGAAGGGATTTTTTGGCACTCTATGGGCCCCAGCGTTGCCACGACTCTCACACACGTTGCCACATATTACGACTGCCATATCTACCGCCAAGTGCGCCACTCTAACGGTTCTGAATTCTGGAGTTTCGAATTCCAGCGCAGCAAGTTGCAATCCAGCAGTGTTGGAAAGCAGCAACTTGAAATCAGAGCTCAGAAATACACAGCACAGAAAGAACCACCAACCGGAGCTATCGGAATCCCAAGAGGAGCATCATACACTTGAGAAGAATACGAACATAGCCCTATATCAACTAGTCCTAAAAGCGAAATTAATATCTAGCAAGGAAGAACTCGTTTCACACAAATAATCAGCTTTTCCTAGATTCTGACCTCCAGACACTATTGCCGCATGTTCGAAAACTGTTATCCCGCATGGAGTCAATACACAGGCAACCCACAATAAGCAAAGCCCACTACAGCAACAAGAACCGTCGTGTGAACGTGAAGACTGCTGTCGCCAAAGCGTATTTCGCCTCGTTGCAAGTAAAAGTCTTCGATATTATGCTTGTAAATAATACTTTCAAGTATACTTCTCTATTACATTTCAAAGGAGTACAAAACGTATATCGCCGATCCCCGGTGGCTGAGATCGCTAAAGCAGTAGTAGCGATCTCGCACCGAAGGGTGGCGAGTTCGAGTCTCACCTCGGGCATGGTGGTATGTATTCGTTCTTTCACCCCTTATCATCACTATATCATGTCATCTTCATAGTTACCATAAGGTTAAGCCCAATAGTGGTCGCTAACGACCCAGATGTTGATGCGACCTTAAATATAATTTTAAAAAAACATCTTACATCGAAAACAAGGAAATACAGTAAATAAATTAATCAAACAGCCCCAATACGGAAATGAAACAATCGTACGGAATCAGAAACCGTGCGGGCAAGAAACGCTTTCACGAAGATATTCAGAATTCCCGAGTTTCGTATCCCAGCGTGTTTCGGAACACAACAGCATGGAATCACCGCACAGACAATAAAGAAAACCGTCCAAGGAACGATCGGACGGGCGGCAAACGCGGCACAGGGCGACGTCCCGCCGTCACCGTCGCGTCTTCCGGCGCGCCGCGGCCGCAGCTTCCGGTAACGCGTGCGGAGAAGCCTGCGAGCGAACAGGTGTGGAGCGTCGCCCGCGGCGGGGCGCGGAGCTGGCTTGCGACACGGGCGGCGCGCGACCTCTGTTCCAGCTGGTTTCCCTCGCCGCCGCCGCCGCCGCCTACGTCGTCGACGCTGGCGTCACGGCGCAGCGGGCGGCGGCGGCGGCGGCGGCGGCCACTTAAGCCACGCGGAGCGATGCTCGGCTCCAGCCGGCGGCGGGGAGCAGCTTCCGTAACGCGAGAGGTGGAGACACATGGGTACCGAGCGACTCATCAAGTATGAGGGGATTACTTGGGTTATCCTCATGTAACTGATGGGCGAGGGGAATAAGAAATAATACTAAAAATCCATACTTAATACCATTGTCAACCGTTGCCATTGTACTGCTCTTGACAAGGCACGTACTAAACGTGGGAAACGTTGAGCCAAAAATAAATGTATTTATACTGAAGTTTTAATTCCTGAAGTCAATATTGATTGATCCTTTATGGTCAAAATATATATTTATTCGTACCATCTACGCATCTAATACTAAAAATCGTTACTTATGCACGAAGGGCTTTATAAAGGTTCTAATGATTGAGCGCTGCCAAAACGCACGACGGGTTTTTGTCGCTTCATTAGAACCAGTGGTCCCGTGGTCCATACACGAGTTTATTTTTTTATCTAATTTTATTGATTCATATTTACTAATTACCTAAATAATAATTAGGATTAGCAGGTTATTATGTGATAACATTTATTGATGTCTGGCAACCATTCTATTACAATACTTTATTTCTTCTTGGCCTTCAATTTTTGACAGGTTTATGGTATCCTTTTGGCTAAATAAACGGTTTTTATACTAATTTAATATTTTAAATACGCTTATATTCATAAACCTGTCTATCAAAAATTGAAGGCCAAGAAGAAATAAAGTGTTATTATGAGATAAACAGGAATCAGACTCCTCGATGGGAGTTTCCAAGGCAAATGAAAGACAAGTTTTGTTGAAAGACGAGTTCTGTGTCAGTCTTGAGTTTCTATTTACAAGACACCAGCTAACCTAATATCACTACATACATAAATCCAGGCTTTGCTACGCGTTTCCGACTTAGGATGACGAATCTCCAACCCTCGGCCTTCACGATTTACATAAAATAACACTGAGTCTGCGCAAAGCAGAATTTCTGACACAATTTTCTATATCAGCGGCCAACACACAAGAAGCCTCACAGTCAAACGATTACCCTACTTTAGTCTGTACCTTGTGGATAATTCGCAAATTATCCGTATAATGTCCAAAACGTATGATATTCATGGCCGTTTATAAAATTTTATCCAAATCATGTGACAAATGTGCGAATTTAGCAAAGTACAAACACATTCCTACCAAGAGAAGATTTATTTTCCTAGCTTTTGACGCGTGTTTCTACGTAATATACCCTTTCACATGTTCATTCACATTAATTATTTCTTATTACATAACAGATCTGAAAAATCTCCGGCGTCACAGACTGGATTTACCAGCATTTTATCCTCTTAACTACACGATGTCTCGCTTTATTAATGTCATTTTACATCCCAATTGCGAGTGTACTTTCAATATCCTATTATTTCTTGAAAATATCAATAATCTCTAGTTAATTTTTATATTTGCATTGCAGAAGCGGAACAATAAACTGTTACCGTTTTCTTGGGAATCACTATTGGCAACGAATACCGTTAGATTCAAAACCAGTTGCTGCAACTGAACATCTCGATGCATTAATCACAGAAAGTTAGACCAATAGACCTCGCTACTAAGGTTAACACATCGAAATAAATCGGCGTTACGAAATATTAAGAGAAGGCAGAAGGTCAAACGGGCCACCCCGGGAGAAACGGTAGCTGGAAGCAACGGCGTGGAGACAGCGTGCACGGATTATACGCATTCCCCGTACCTGTGAACAGCGCCGACAAACGACGCTGCATTTGTACCGTCCTCGTAATCAACAGATCGGTTTCCTAAGAGATCACGATGACACAATACGAATGAAATCAGCTGCCGTAACGTACGTATAGTAGTTGAGAGACCGCAATAGAAGCTTCATAGACCAGGAGGTTCTAGGCAATCTCCTGGGTTCTATTCCAGAAAACAGATTCAAACGCTGACCCTGTGGCACACCTCTATGAACACTATGTCGCATGTTAACTGTTTAATGGTGGCTCCACACGTTCGGCATTCGCCGAGCTGCGAGCTACTTCTCGCCCGATCCCCAACAGCTGATGTGTTCGGCGAATGGTCGCTCCCTTTGATGTGTCCAAAAGACCGACACGCGATGGGTAGGGCAAGCGCCGAATGTTCGTCACCCGGCAAATAGCAAGCGACCCATCTACACTACTCGGGATTCGGCGAGTGGTTGCTCTGTTCGCCGAATAGCGAATGTGTGGAGCCGCCTTTAGCTTATGTAGTTAAGGGTCCGAAACTGCAGCTTTACCTAGGTTCTGTTCCAGAGACCAGCTTTAAACGCTGACCCTGTGGTACACCTCGATGAACACAGCCTCGCGTGTTAACTGCTTTAGGTTACGTAGTTGCGAGTCCGCAACTGAAGCTTCGTTAACAGCAAGATCCTAGGCATCCTCCTGGGTTCTTCTCCATTAACCAACTCTGTGGTAGATGTTAACTGTTTTAGCGTACGTAAAAGCAATTTCGCAAATGAAGGTTTCGTAGACTTGGGAGTCTTTTCTTTATGGAGGGTAGTTTTTCGATAGCTAAGCAGCATAGGCTGACGACGTCATTTTCTGATCGAGAAGAGACCGGTTGCTCTGTGGTTCCCTCAGATCAACTATAGTGAGGAATAGTATCTTAAACAACGGTAGTGATCCTACTCTCACTATCCTGTCACCACTCCCGAAATTCGAGTCGGTTGATAAGCTGATCTCCCATAAATATGAAAGACTGGTACTTGTGGAAAAAGACTGATATCAAGTCAAGGCCCGAACTGGATACCATCATAGGTCTTGTTTCGCTTTCATTTCACTGTCAGCATTTGGCGCTATTCATATTCCGTTTCGGCTTGGTTTGTTTGCACCAGTAGAGGACGAACCTAGCTTTTATCGATGTGCCGCTTTCAAAAAACACGCGAAAATATTGTTTCAGTAAGAAGAACTAAAGACATATTTGTTTATATTTTCTATAAATGTCGAATGATACCAAACTATTGTTTAGTTGTTGTATTACGTTTCTTATACAAATGAAGTGAGCTTGTAAAGTTTTAACGTACTATGGAAGTCACGATATTTAAGGTTTCCACGTTCAACGTTTTACAATCATAATTTCAAACTTAATATTGTAAAGTTGAAAAATAGTGTAATACTACAAAGGCTTATTAATTAATAAAATTACTGAGATTTTCTCTCCATAAAATCTACTCAGATCCTTAAAATAATTATCTCATTTGAATGACATTCCCCATGAACAAACGTGACCCTAAGCTATTCTTTCACAAACAATTCAAACTCTCCTGTTGGTAGTGTTTTCCACCTACAAATCCTGTTTTCCTTTTAATGCATCTTACGGTAACTATCTATAGCTATACTGCCCTTCAAAACTGCACACCGATCGAACTTGCTTTCACAAGAATGCTAATAGTAAAAGCTACATTGGCTATGCAAATCTATTCATTTCCCCATTCCGAAGGTCGCCCACGAAAGCATACCGAAGCCGGAATGCAGAGCGATTCATTTCCTGCGAAGTCTAACGGAAACTCTTCTCTTGCGCAACGCGAGCTGGAGTAACTAAAATGATTTAATGAGAATTCTGGAAGAGGTGAAGTGAAACAAAACAGTGTCATCAATGACTTTATAACATTTGGAGCTCACTAGCCAGGAGAACGATATTCTAATGAGGTGACTTTACCCCTGTAAGAGTAATAGAAAAATGGCAAGTCAAAACTCATAAAGTTTATAGTCGTCAATACAATATTTTGACAAGCTTTTCAAACGACAATTTTTGCAAGTTTGATGAAATACATTTCGTGATCTACCTTTCAAAATACTTATTGTGTGAAGTGAGAACAACATCTTCATCTATAGTGCGCATCGAACCTTCGTTCCTCGGAACCGAGTTGGAATATTTGGCCTTAGAGACCTCCGATACCAACGTAACAAATACTGACATTCAATTAAAAAAAATAACATACGCACGAAATTTAACAGAAAAATGGACATTGAAAAAATATCTGATAACGAAGTGTCTAAAACTCTGGAATAAATAATTAGTAAAAGCGACAGAGCGTAAACCAGAATACTCGGGTTCGATTCCAGTCAGGGTAATTAACGCCTGAACAATTTTAGCATGTTTACTGATTATAAGAGGTCATGCTTACTTTAAATCAAAATAATTATTCTGTCGACACTTAGCGTTGCACACTTACTGATCAGAGGAAAAAGACACAACAGGCACGTTCTCCAGAACTGGTAAAGAACCGTTCAATTATCCGACAAAAAATACGAAAGTTCAAGCTTATCGCTGTAAACAGATCACGCTCTCGTATTAGCAAAACCGCTCAAAAAATCTCTTTCGACATCTAACGGACGTACCTTCTGTGAGCGGCGAGTCTGAATGGGATCGCCATCACCTCATCAACAACGCCTCCGCCGCCGCCGCCGCGACTGCCACGGAGAGCGCTGACGCGACTTCTAGATCATCTGCATAGATTCGACTTATTACCTTCCGCCTGGGCGAAGTTGCGACACCTACGGTGTTGCCGCTTTGGAAGAATTTCCCCCCGAAATACGGCGACATACTGCTTGTACAGAAAATTTGCAGAAAAGATCCAATTTTTTTCTTAAACGAAGCAAAGTAATACGTGAATAATTCTTCAGGAATATGACATAAACAAGCACATATAGCGGTATAATATCATATTAGGGCCAAATTCGTAATTGAACGCATTCATGTAAAACATATAGTAGTTCATGTAATTAGTTTATAATGTTAAACTTTGTTGCGTGAGTACATGTTTTGAAACCGAGCAACGTTAGGAGCGAGTTTTCAAATTTGTACGAATGCAATAAAGCAACATTGTAAACGAGTTGCAAGCGCTATTTTTTTTGTATAATAATATTATAAATTTATAAGAGAATCGAACGTAATTTTGCGAAACAACTTTCTTGTGACGTCTCGGATATTTCAGACCTGTGCGAGAAAACGATGGTAGGCTGTTCCGTTCACAGCTACCTCCCCAAGATTCTCTCACTGCAATAGGCTGAATGTGTGATGACGCAATCATTCGTGCCGTAAAATCTAATACGCCATCATTTGTGCCGTAAAATGTCCTTTTGGGAACGATTTCTTGCAGCAGAAAAGTCGTTTATAATGCTGGTATACACAAAAATTATTTATTTTACAGTTTGCGTCATTTACGGAATCTTTAATCGGTTTACAAGAAAAAGAATACAGATAAATGTCATCTAATAAGCGTAAAGAGATATAATTTTACAATATTTTTAGGCACAAATTCACAACGGAACGCGTCGATTCAAAACAAGAGGTTTTATATGACTAAATGTTACGATGCTTTTGAGTATTTAGAAATTATTATTTCGTTAACTAGCCAAGAAATAAGTGAATATAAACAAAATTATCATGCTTTGAAAATTCCACACATTTTCACCCACAGCGTTTTGGGAAAAAATTCCATCCAACTATGGGAAATCTCTCTGAATGCATCTGGCAACACCGAGATCATCTGCATAGATTCCGTTTATTCCCTTCTCCTTGGGCGAAGTTGGGTCATCCAATCGCTACCATCGTCTCTCGCCCATCGGTCCAACTTTTTACGAGAGTCGACGCCCCTCCGAATTCTCTTTGTCTCGATCCACTCACCTGAGATTCTTTTTACTCCCCAAGTCATTCCGCATTCTATCTTCCTATTTATGATGTGGATTCCCTTTAGCCTAGCCAGATTCGTGCTGAGACTGTTATAAATTCCTATTTCTACTACACAAAACCGGGTGATTTCTTTCTGATTTTTATTTTCATCTGTCTCCCAATATGGCCTATTTATACCCCATACGGCTGAATGAAGGTCACATATCGATTCATTTTTACTTTCGTTCAGAAACTGAGTTTGTATTTTTTCGCCAATGTCTCTGATGATGCAGATACGAATTTAAGAAAAGTATCTTGTTGATGTCCTTAAAAGCGTTATATTTTTGTTGAAACTGTTTTGGAGACACGACCATAAAGACAGAATGCGTCTGAGAAAATAACAGCAGGGTTATGTGCCATTTATTCTGGGTTATGACAAGAAACGAAACGGATGCAAAACAAGCATAAGAGCAGTGTGACATGTCAAAACTGACAATTCTTACATCGTAAGATACAGCATGAGATCATACACTAACCATTTTATAGTTAAAATATTGTTATGAACTTTTCTGAAATTACAATTCATTAAATGTGTTTCTCAAAGAACAAATCGGATTTTCATTACAATAATAAGTTTGCTAAAATATAGTTTTCGGTTGGGCAAATTATTTAATTAGCCATTACTATCACATGTGAATTTTATTCGGAGAGCTTATTAAGAACAACTGTCTAAAAATATTTTTAATTTTTAAATTTCAACTCTTACCTACTTACATACATACATACATACATACATACATATGCTCGCCAAATGTTTATATGGTAATAAAGGAGTTCCATGTCCCTTAAAATGTTTGTAATTACATTCAATATTTAGTTAGTGTTTAAGTAAGCAAAAGTAAAAGAAATAAAATTAAATATTATCATTTTATGTTAAAAATGTAGTAATCTTAACTTTTATTTGTGTATTAATTTGTCTGCTTAAACGGACACTTCCAAGGCATTCATCTGGCTGGCGGCAAACGTTTAGTTTTTTTTTATTATTTTTTAAAAATTTTATTTCACCAGATCGATGAGATTAGCATTTTACAGGTGAGTGTTACCTTTTATTTCTATATCATCGTGGATGGATGCACTAGATTCCCGACGGCATCAGTAACTTGAAATTAGCGCGCTATGCCCTTTTTTTCTGAGCGAGGACATCCCCACTGGGATCCTCTATGATGACTGTTATTCATTTTATCAATTTGAAGGTAGGAGGATAGCAAGGTACAGTGAGGTAATCATTCTTTTGCGTTATGGGGGGCGGAACAAATATTTTGGGAGACAGGATTTGATTCTTCTAGGATTTATTTTATTGATCAGTAATTCCGGGGGCGTCATCTGCTAAGGCCATTAGTACCGTACGCGGGGCTTTCCCCAAACAGGTATCTCCCACCAGTGTGGCACTGCCCCAGCGGAAACAAGCTCTAAGCTCCCGACTCGTCCCGCGACCTGTGTGGTGGTGTAGTGCATGAAAGTGTATGTAAGTAAGGGGTGAAGTTAGAACAAGGAAGAGGAAGGAAAGATCGCGCGCGGTCCGTGGCCCGTTTGTTAGCGCACTGCTCCGACATTCGCCTGGTGTTGATCGGAGAAACCACGGAAAACTATCGAATCGGAGCAGCCGGCCGCTAGAATTCTCCTCCAGACAGCGCGTAAATTCGACCAAGCTGACAAGTTAGTGTCGAAAATCCTGCCACTGTGGGGAGTGGAAGCCTAGTACGTCCCGGTCAGAGGCATTGTAGTGACTTTGGTTGATGCCCTGAGCCACCTACCCCGGCGCCACAACTCGAGGGAGCGCCGCCTCAGAGGTGGTTTCATCCAGTGCGCGGCGCCGGCGCGGGCGGACGCGAGAGGGAGGGCGGCGTTCGTCACCTCCGCTTTAACCACTTCCGGTCGCCGCGGGCGAGGGCGAGTGCCGGCCGAGGGGAGCCCTACGCTCAAAGGGCCTCTCTCGTAGGCCGCGGCCGAGGGCGGCTCAAGGGCAGCTCGCCTAGCTGGAGGCAGCGAGCTGCCCGGAGCGTACACTAAGGATGCACATCTTATAGCCTACATCTTTATGTCCGGAGGACGGAACGTCCAGCCACCGTGAGGCGATCAATCGAAATGGACGTCGATATATTTACTTATTTATTTGAGTAAGGAGTCTTTCAACTTCTTCTTTCCAGCGAGTGGTTAACAGCATTAGCTGTTTCATGCATCCAAGACGCCACTTCGTTCTGTCGGATACATCCACTTCTTCCAAGTGTTTGGATGGCATCGCTTCGCATACAGCATTTCCCCATTTTCCCTCGGTCTTCCTCTATTTATTCTTTCAAGTGGTGTCCAGTCCTATATTTTCAGCAGCCATCGCACCTCTTCCAGTTTACTTAGATCTATTGTATTCTATTACACAACAGTCTATTGTATTCTATTTTATCATTTATATCTCTTACAAATCTCTCTCATCTATATCTTTCTTAGTGCTGAATATCTTCATCTACATCTCTCTTAGATACCTCTCATCTAGTATATCTCTGCTTATTTCTGCATTTGGGATGTGTACTAATTTGGAGATCCTGCAATTTCTCCGAAAGACAAATTTTAACTTCTAATGCCATTGAAACCATGAGTGACGATCTAATGAGTGCATGACAGCGTTCACTACGAGGTGAATGATGTAGGAATGAGTGATAGGGGAAATGGGAGAATCCCATGAAAATTTTCCGAGTGCTCGCCAATAACCCCAAATGGATTGATCGGGGATCGATCCCGGGACCAGTGGTAGGGCAGTCCGAATGTGACATCAACCACAGCAATACGAGTCAGCCCCCTTCCATCTTTCGAATTTGGAGCGAAGTAGAAGGGAGAGAGTGGCATTGATCAACACGACTACAGTATAAATTGGAGGTAATAGTATTTCAGGAGGAAGAAAAAAAGACATTTTTCCAAATGCGCAGTGTCGGGATGTCATTTCGTCGATGCACAAGAGAAGTGGCACATTTGAAAAGTTGCACTTGAACGCGGACAGTTTTAAACTCACTGGAGCGGTTTGTATACGGCCCATAACAGTCAACATATTTTACTGCATGTACTACCTGTCTCGTGAAATATCTTTATGCATTTTTTACCTGAAAAAAAATTGAATATTTTCTGATCATATTTTTTCACTCAGATAACGATTTTGCAGAAACACACGATGCAGTTCATGAAAGTCGGTCGCAGGAAACGCTGCCAGAGCATGGTTGCCCCCCGATCCGGTTCAGCGATGTCTTTCTTCGCGTCTCACTTCAAAAGCAGTAAGAAATGATACACCAAATGGTAAGCCGTTTGGACATACCGAGAGCCACGAAAACCTTTTTCACTTTCAAGCATTCTGAACAAGAAAAGAAGAGCAACACTGAACAAGAACCTCCATACCGAAGTGCTCGAAAGATGTGGCCAAAAATGAAATGTCGCGGATTTACGGGAACTGCAAGCAAGGCAGGCCTTGTACAGTATGAGACGGGTTTGTTTACATGTTATATTATTTGTAGCATTTTAATAGAAACCGACAAATCATTTGGAATTGTTGACAGTATCTCCATAGTAACAGGTAGAAAAATATATCTCTACTTGTACGAATACACCTGCATCGTATATGTTTTCTGACGTCTGTTACTTACACTCATTATACAGACGAAGTACTGTGTATAGAAGATCGAAACACAACCAGATTAGAATCCCAGCTAGGAAAAAAAACAACTAACTACCACCACTGTTGTATCAAATTGTAGTTCGAAGTTCATTTGCGAAGTCCGGAACTTCTGAATTAGATTTTTCCTGATTTCCTCGTCTCTCGTTAGTCTTCTGACAGCCTTAATCGTGCGCCACTCAGCGAGAGAGGCACACACGACCACCAGTCACCGTCAGTCTATTAGAGCATCGATCAACGCTAACGATAGCGTTGCTGGAGGTGACCGAACACTTGGACGTCGACGCAACAGGCGCGAAACACCCAAGGCGAGAGGGCAGGCGCCACTCCGCAGCTCACGCCGCGTTGCGACAGGGCTGCCAACTGGCGGCGACGGCATTGAGACGAGTGGCTGCAGGGCAATGGCAGATGAAAGTGCAGTTGGGTGTGGCTTCAACTGGCTGGGGTGGAAGGGCGGAACGGAAGGGGTATTGGTGGTGACGATTGCAACAGGACTACTCACCGTGTTCCGGTTTTTT